>APFE030678868.1:97029-137509 GCA_000404065.3 Pinus taeda
GTTTCTTTTTGCGCAATTCCTGTAGTTCGTAGAAGCTTAGGTTCGCACAACGTTACCTCGACTTGGATAACCGCTGCGGTCACGTCTCTGAGATCCTACAGCTGCTGTTTCCCCATCGATATCGTCGCCTGTCTTTTTCGGTCGCCATCAATAGAAGCCGTTATGGATGACTTAGAGCTCGATGCGGTGGATTACTCGGCGGATCCCTCGCCGAATGTGACTATTTTTGGGAACCCCCAATTTGCCTCTCATTCTCGGATCTCGCCTTCCTCACCCTCGACTGCTCCTGCACCCACTCCTCATCCCTCCTCCGCCTCGCCCGATGTACATCACTCCACATCCCCCGCAGGAGATTATCCCATTGAATCTCCGCCCTTCAAAGTCCCTCCGCACACGTCAGGTTCTCTGCAGTTCTTGGCCTCGCATACCCCGCCCTCACCCACATTCGATCCGTTGGCTTCGCCCCTCCTCTCAGGGCCCCTCCCTCAGCCGGCAGATTCCCCTGCCTCTCATCCCTCCGCCTCAGAAGTTCGCCCCTCTGGTTGTTTTGGATCTCCCGCAGACGATAATCATCCCCCCAGTCCCCCCTCCCGGGATGGCATTACAAATCCACTTGTGGATCATCAGTTGGCCCCCCGCTCTGGAAAAAAGAAGGCAAAGTGTGTTCGATCGACTATCAGAGACATCTCTATCAAATTCGACGAATCGAAGCCGCTCGGAGAATATTTGGACATTACAAACACTGTATTAGTTGGGCATGTCAGGGGGAGAACATACACGCGACAGAGGCTTAATCTTTGGGTAAAGGAGATCTGGGGCGGTGTGCTTTCTGACCTACCGGAGGTTCATGTCCTCCCCAGAGGATGGTTCTCCCTCAAATTTTCCAAGGAGAGTCAGACAAATTTGGTATTGGGCCAATACTGGAATATTGAAATGGCCCCGGTCCTCCTCAAATGCTGGAATCCTCTATTCGACCCTGAGAAGGAGCAGCTCGGTGCAGGGCCAATTTGGGTTCGCCTCCTAGGCCTTCCGTTGCCATTCTGGGCTGAAGAAGTATTCATTAAAGTCGGCAATGCCCTAGGGACTTATTTGGACTATGATCGCTCATATGTGGAAACAGGAAATCGAACACTGGCGCGGATTTTGGTGCATCTGGACACCCGTGATGGACTTGAGGAGCAGATCACGCTCCAGTGGGGAAGGTGTATCAGAGTGCAGCTATTGGACTATGAAGGAGTCCCATTCCGTTGCAGACGTTGTCATAAAGTCGGCCACCTTGCAAAGGACTGCCCTCTCATCAAGAAAGCTGATGACTCTCTGAAGAGTACCCCGCCTCCTACCAGGACTGCTTCTCCCAACACTTCTCGCCCTCCCTCTGCGGGCCCACCCCCGTCGGCTTCAGCTCCCATGATAGATCCTGGACTCCGACGGCCATCACCCCACATTACCAGGGCTTGCTCGGTGGTTGATGCGGGAAGGATATCAGCACCTCTTTCCTCTCATTTTCCTTCTTCGTCTGATAGTAATCATGTTATTGTTTCCTCCCCACAATCCTCCATGATTCATTGCCCATTAACATCATCTCCTCTTATATGCAACACCGATCCCATCATCTCCACTTCTTCCCCTGTGGACTGCTCCCACCTGCGCCCGCCTTCCCCTCCACACCCATATTTTCTTCGATCAAGGAATCCAGCCAAAGAGATTCCTGCCAGACATTCTGGGCTGGGCATTGTTATTCCTGAAGGTGGTGTTTTGAACACCAGAGGGAGAAAATCCCATCTTTCTAAAGCCATAAAACAAGCAGGGGCAGAAGTGGTCTCTGGCAGGCAATCGACCATTGACGGGGTCCTTAGAGCAGGACACACCCCGAGAGGTGTTTCCCCATGAAGTGCCTATCTTTTAATTGCAGAGGACTGGCTAGTTCCTCCAAGAAACTAGCCATGAAGCGGCTCGTTGAAACTGAGCCTATTGACATTATCATGCTTCAAGAGACACTCTGCTCTGCTGAACAGATCACTAGCGCCATGCAAACCTTGACCCCTGGATGGAGCTTTTATGCAAATGACGTTGTTGGTCGATCTGGGGGTCTTGCCATTGGTTTCAATCCCCGCTCCATCAAACTGATTTCGACCTGGGGAGGGGCAGGTTTCATTGGAGTGGACGTTTTCTCTGCTGATCTTGGTATGGATCTTAGAATTGTAAATGTGTATGCCCCTTGCGCCCAGAGAGAAGTGTTCTGGCAGCCCATCCTTCACCTCTCTCTTCTGAATGAAGACAATGTTATTATCGGAGGAGACCTCAACTTCTCTCTGGGATTCAGGGAGTCTTGGGGTTCGGATGCTCAAATTGATCCCATCACAGATTACATGACCAACCTGTTGGAGCAAACGAACTTCATGGATATTCCAATGCAGCGTCTTCTCCCTACCTAGAGGAATCGACGAGTTGGGGAAGCTGCTCTTGCTCGCAAACTTGATAGATTTCTCCTTAAGGGGACCTTCATTCAGCATCTGCATCTTTTCAGACAATGGGTTGGCTCAGGGGGGCTATCGGATCATAATCCTATATACCTGGAGATTCAAGGTCCCTCCAAAAAACCCAAGGCACCCTTCAAATTTAACCACATCTCGCTGAAGGATCCTTCTTATATCAAGCTGGTTAAAGATTACTGGTTGGCTCATCCTATCAGCGGTAATGAATCTTTTGCCAGATGTTTCTGCAGAAACCTTTCAGAAATCAAGCACATTTCCATACAGTGGGCAAAGGGCAAATTGGAACGGGAAACAGCGCTACTTGCCCAAATTGAAGCTAATCTAAGCTCTCTCTCTCTGATGACCGTGGGTTGGGGTTCATCTCTGCTGCTGACAAATGCAGGCTAATTGACCTAGAAAATCAAAAAGTCAAGATCCTCAAAGAAAGAGAGGAATCCATCAGACTAAGGAGCAGAGCTTTATGGATACAAGCTGGGGATGATAACACAAAGTTCTTTCATAACTTTGCAAAGAGCAGGAAAGTATCTAATACAATCTGGAAGCTCCCCTCCCCGGATGGTGACATTGCAGACAATTTTAACAAGCTCGCTCACTTGGGTACCACCCACTTCAGGAATCTATACAAGAGCCCTCGGGAAACCAATCTACTGGACATCATCAATGTGGCAAACCACTTCTCGAGATTCGTGGAGGAAGATGATGTGGAGGCATTAATTGAACCTGTTACGGCTGAGGAACTTGAAGGCGTACTGAAATGGTTCAAGAAAGATAAAAGCCCTGGCCCAGATGGATGGACCATCGAATTCTACTTAGCCTTCTTCGATATTTTGGGGCAGGATTTGTTGAAGGTGGTGGAGGAGAGTAGGACTACAGGTTCCATATATCATGCTATAAATTCTACATTCCTTGCTCTCATCCCAAAATCCGACTCCCCGTCATCTTTTGAGGATTACAGGTCCATCTCATTGTGTAACTGCCTCTATAAAATCATATCTAAGACCATTGCTAACCGTCTTAGATCCATCCTCTCCAGATCCATTGCCCCTCAACAATTTGCATTTCTTGAATCCAGGCAGATCCATGAGGCCATTGGCCTTGCACAAGAAGCCCTTCACTCCATCTGGTCAAAGAATCTTAAAGCCATCCTCCTCAAAATTGACCTTTCAAAAGCCTTCGATCGAGTTAGTTGGCTCTATATTAAAATGATCCTCATTCATCTAGGGTTTCCTCATGCCTTCATATCTTGGATCATGGCTTGCATCACCTCTCCTTCCTTCAGTATTCTCATCAATGGCTCGACATCCACATTTTTCCACTCTGAAAGGGGTTTGAGACAGGGTTGCCCACTATCTCCCCTTCTCTTCCTCTTGGTCATGGAAGGTCTCAGTCGCCTCATGGAAGCTGCAAAGAGGGATGGAGACATTGGGGGGCTTGGCATTACTGACCTTTGCTATCTCACTCACTTACTGTTTGTGGACGATGTCCTTATTCTACTAAATGGCAGTATAAGAGACACCCGGTCCTTCACAAAGATCCTGCAACTCTTTTCTGATGCTATTGGAATGTAGCCAAATCAGATGAAATCTACCATTACATGCTCCCGCACAACTGTTCAGGAGACCCGGACTGCCCTTCTGGCTTTCCCATACTCGGTCCATCCTCTGGATAGGGGCCTCAAATACTTGGGTTTTAACCTGAAGCCAACCTGTCAAAGGATAGCTGATTGGATCTAGTTGGTGGCCAAATTGGAAAAAAGACTCATGGGATGGAGCTTCAGATATCTTTCTAGGGCTGGCAGATTGGTCCTCATCAAATCTGTGCTAGAGGCCACTCCGGTCTTCTGGATGGAACTAGCCTGGATTCCAAGGAATATCTTGGGAAGGTTACAGCAGCTGTGCAATCGATATCTCTGGAACGGGAATCAGGAGAAAAGAATTTTTGCTTGGATCAGCTGGAAGAAAATCTCCCTGCCCAAAAAATGGGGCGGTTGGGGTCTCAAAGACCTCCCGGAATTCGCCAAGGCGCTGGCAGCCAAGATGGGATGGACATTGCTCACTAGACAAAATCTGTGGACACAGGTAACCTTCCACAAATACATATGGCCTCACAATATTCTGGACTGGGCCCGATTACCATCCTGGTCTGCCAAGGGATGTTCATCAGTCTGGAAGGCTTTGATCGATTCCCTTCCACTCATCCGGGACAATCTAGCTTGGCGAATAAACGATGGGATGACGGGCAGGATTGGATTGGACCCTTGGATCAACAGTGGGGGTAGACACATTCTAAATCGGGAGCTTATCACTCATCTTCAAACTCTGGATATTAGGCATTTCGCTCAGATTGCTGATCAGCGACGCACGGACATCTTCTCACAAGCTTGGAAGACTGCCCAGCATCTGGATCTCCCCCCTCAATGGCATCAGGATTGGGAACAATACATCACGGCTTCATCTGAATCCCACATCCGCATCAAACAAGGGTCGGATGAACTTGTTTGGAGCAGCGCGGATCATGGTATGTATGCCCCAAAATATGGATACATTGCCATCATAGCACACAAAGCACCTGAGCAGATACACTCGTGGTGGCATTCAATCTGGAAGCTCAAGGCTCCGCCCCGAACCAAACTCTTCTTCTGGTGCGCCCTCAGCGGTATTGTTCCCACTGGAGACCACCTCACCCACAGAGCCATATTCGGTCCTACCTGGTGTTCGTTCTGTAAGAATGAATCAGAATATACCAATCACATTTTCCTACACTGCCCTGCTATTCAAAAGCTATGGGGAAATATCTGCTCTCATTTGGGCATAGCGGGCCAATGGACGGGATTAGATCTTCAGAACACATGGGACACCTGGTCTCACAGTCACGCGGGCTCTAAACTTCTCAATCTTCCCCCTGTGGCCATTTGGCATATCTGGCTTGCTCGGAATCGGGCTATATTCGAGGATCGACCGATTATATGGAACAGGATTGAAATTACTATCACTGCGGCCTACCAGGAGCTCCCTGATCCGCCTCCTCCCAGATCCAGAACCATTCTTCCTATGCCTGATATCGACAGAGCCACCCCGTGGGCCTTTTTCGACGGGGCAGCAAGCCAAGCAGGGTGTGGAGGGGGATTTGTCCTGCACACTAACGAGCAACATCGATACCTGGCAAAATTGGGTTTTGGAATTGGATCAAATAACTTCGCCGAGTTGTCTGCTTTACATAATCTACTACAATTTGCATTATCTCAACAGCACACAAATATCAACATATATGGGGATTCAATGGTGGTGGTTAACTGGATTAATAATGTCACCACTTGTCATTCACACTCACTCAGCAATTTATTACATGATACACTCATTCTCAAGGCAGCATTTGAACATTTCTCTTGTATTCATATTTACAGAGAACACAATAGCGAGGCTGACAAACTATCCAAAGAGGCCTTGACACTCCCCAAAGGCGTTCGGACAATAGTGGAGCAGAACAGAACAGAGGAGCACCAATTTTATCACAGGCCATACATAGATCAAAGGCAACAATGGGACAACAATCCCAACAGCTGACAAAAAATGGAGATATTTTTGAAATAATAGGAACATTGACGTTATGTATTTAAAACAGAATCCTTTTTGTGATAAAGATTGGCTGAAATGCCAGAACATAAGTTTATATACTGCACTCATTATAAGTACTCACTGAACAACACCCTAAGGGGTGAATTTTATATGACCGAAACAGTAATGCCATGGGCATCTGCTTATGTAATTTTCAAAACTATAATGAAAGTTACTGATTTTTCCAGTGGAAAAATATATATATATATATATTATAATATATATATTATATATTATATATATATATATTATATATATATATATATATATATATATATTTCATTCCCAAAGAAAAGATGTAATTAAAAAAGGAGTATTTATTAACAAGAGTAATAAGACAGAGATGTGTAATTCATTTCATTCTTAATAAATGTGCCATTTAAAAAATATTATTAATAATAAAAAAATTCAATCTTGCTCCCAAATAAAAAATTTCAATATACAAAGTTAAGTAATGTGGACAATGTTGTTAAAAAATTGTAAGTTTACTTTGTGTAGTCTAATAGTCCAAGTGTCCAAAGGGATTTTCAAGGCATTGAATCAATTTATTCATTCAAAAATGCAATTTAAAAAATGAAAAATTGTGCATGATAGTGTGTGTGTATGTGTGTCCATTTTAACCACATATATATCAAGTAACTAAAGGGATCAAATCCCTAGAGTTGAAAACATTTTTTAAAGTTTTACACTGTAAAAGAGATTTGTATCTCAATAGATTTGATCCCTTCTAGCACTTGCTAGATCTGTGTCGAACATGGATCTATACTAGAAACAATAATAAAAAACTGTCAAATGGGAATGATTGTATGCCCCCCATCCAAGGAAAATATCCTACAACTTCTATTTATAAGAGATAAATAAAATTCACAACAGTGTATGCATATGCATTTAATTGGCTCGCAACCCCATTGTATATACCCAATATATATGCGATAAAGACTAGAGAGTGGGTCTCAGTTTACGGCTTAGTGATCCGGGTTTAGATTGTGGTAAAGACTGAGAGACTAGGAGAGAGGAAATTTCCTCATGGCGTAGGTGGAGAAATCCTATGGCATCCATGCTTGTTTGGCCTAGTGATCGGGTGGAGATCATGGTAAAGCCTATCATGATGTGTTCATTGTGTTGGCATAGTGATCGAGTGGAGATCATGGTAAAGCCTATTATGTTGTGTTCGTTGTTTTGGCCTAGTGATTTGGGATGGATTACGGTAAAGCATGGTTTCTATTGATGAGGGCGAGGTGTTTTAGCCTCGCTATGCCCTGGTTGGTTATTTTGATTTGAGTCCCACATTCATGCTTGGAATATGGAATGGGGATGAATGGATGAATAGATATTTGGCTTAGCCATTCTATGGTTGGGTGGAATGTGGTGGTCCCATCTCCGGTTGGTTTATTGCATTCATTAATGAGAAATTCATTCCCTTGATTTTCATGTGTAAATGTACTGATGTATATGTGGATTTTTATGGTTGAGATGTTTATTGTATTTATGTTCCTATTATAGTGGTTATATGTATATTTTATGACAATAGCTATGTATGGCTCTCAACATGTTTTTACTTGTACATGAATGAATAATGTGTCTATGACCTAATAGATGATAATGCAGAAAATGACATGAGGGAACAATAGTACATAGCGATTCTAAGATAAGTATGAGATCCATACACAATTCAATTGTTTATACCTGTAGGTTACTTGTTCATGATATGTTTGATGAAATGTTTTTCATGGCTAATAGGGGTTTGGTTAAGGTCTTGTTCAACTTACTGCTTTTACATCATTATCTCCTTGTACTTATTCTAAGGTATCACTCCATTCTTAGCAGTGGCCTGAGCACTGGGGTTGAAAAAGTGGCTTAAAGATCGAGGTCGTTAGTAAAGAAATGGAAACTTTGGTCTCTGGTTATTGGAAGACAAGCCTATGAGAGTGACTTTGGGTCTTTGGTCACTCCCTTGCCCATAGCATGAGAGTGACTATGGCCTAAGATGTCCAAAACATCAATGGGACCCAGGGATAGGTTGTTTGAGTGGCTAACATGCCTCCTGAAGATTCTAAAGCTAATGTTGGATGATTATGTGTGATGTTTCCATAAATTCAACTTCCTTAAGGTAACATAGGAGGTCAACTCTGATCAGAGAGATACTACGACAATAAGGCCAAAGAATTATATGAGCTAAATATGGGATCAATGACAGATGAAGAGTACACGACCAAGTTTTTGGAGTTATTGAGGTATGCATTGTATCTTACTGATGAGAAGGTTGAATTTCAAAGAATTTTCAGTGGTTTTCCATTAGAATTTAGAGATTGGTTTAAGTATG
The DNA here is from genome assembly GCA_000404065.3 of Pinus taeda. NCBI lineage: Eukaryota > Viridiplantae > Streptophyta > Pinopsida > Pinales > Pinaceae > Pinus > Pinus taeda. The sequence continues at coordinate 105,462 of APFE030678868.1, forward strand.
ATGAGCCTCACTCACTTGAGGAAGTTATTGGGAAATTGAAGCATTTCTATCAAGAATCAAAGCATAAGAATGAATCTCAGCGAGGATGGAAGGGAAAAGACAAAGGTAAAGGTAAACGGAAGCCTAAGAGGATAATGCCTCAGCATGTAAATGAAAAAGAGAATATGGCACCACAAAATAAGTTTAATGTAGCTAGACAGGGACATGAGTCGCAACAATAGCATAGAGGTGAGGGTACTGGTCAGTTGGAGTGTTGAACATGTGGTAAGGAGCACCATAAGAGAGATTGTACATAGAATCAGGGTGGTAGGCCTCAAATATATAGTGCATAGGAGGCGCAGACTGTTGGGGATGTTGGGCAGAGCATTCCTCGTATCTATGCAACAATGGACAACAGATATGTAGAACACCATACATCTATCATTGAGATGGATGGTAAGATTTGTGATCAAGATATTTATATTTTGATTGACCTTGGATCTAATTATAGCTATGTTATTCCTAACTTGGTGGATAAGTGTGGTTTGATTAAAGAGTTGCATGTAGATTCTTGGTTAGTGCAATTGACTACAAGTACAAAGAAGCAAGTCCATCATTGGGTAAGAGCTTGCGCATTTGATTTAAATGGTATGCCTACTGTAACACATTTAAATGCATTACCATTGGGATCATATAGTATGTTGTTGGACGTGGATTGGTTGTATCTTCATAGAACCAAGGTAGACTGCTATGATAAAGCTATTGAGTTTGTTGATGACAATGGGGAAACAAGAATCTTGTAGGGTAAGAACAAATCCACATCAGTTAGGATGGTAACAACTATGCAAGCAAAGAGTAGTCATAGGAAAGGGTGTATGTTATTTGCAGTGCACATTTCTAGTGACAAGGGTAAGGAAGTTGAGGATGTAGATGTGTTGAGAAGGTACCCAGTTTTGCAAAAATTTCAGGATGTATTTCCTAAGGACAATAAAGAGTGTCTGCCTCATAGGGAGGTAGACTTTTCTATTGAGTTAGTGCCATAGGCAGCTCCAACATCAAAAGCACATTACAGGATGATCACACCTGAGTTGGTTGAGCTAAAGTTGCAGTTGAAGGAGATGTTGGACAAGGGATACATTAGGCCAAGTGTATCACCTTGGGGTCCACCAGTACTGTATGTGAAGAAGAAATATGGTACTCTCAAATTATGCATTGATTACAAGCAGATGAACAAAGTGACTATCAAGAACGGGTACCATTTGTCGAGGATTGATGACTTGTTCGACTAGCTGAAGATAGAAGCAATGTTCTTGAACATTGATCTAAGATCTGAATACCATCAGGTATGTATCAAAGAGGACATTTACAAGACTTCGTTCAGGACTAGGTATGGGCATTATGAGTTTGTTGTTGTTCCATTTGGATTAACTAATTCTCTGGCTACATTTATGTGTTTGATGAATAGCATGTTCTGTCCATATTTGGATAAGTTGGTTATTGTGTTCATTGATGATATATTGGTATATTCTAAAAATGAGGAAGAGCATGTCGAGCATTTGTTGCATTGTTGAGGGAGCATCAGTTGTATGCTAAGCTCAGCAAGTGTAGTTTCTTTCAGAGTGAGGTACACTACTTGGGACATGTTGTCTCCAAGGAGGGAATTGCAGTAGGTCTAGAGAATATAAGGGCTATCATGGAGTGGGTAGCTCCTAAGAGTGTGGATGAGGTGAGATATTTCATGGGTCTGGTAGACTATTATCGAAGGTTCATCAAGAGCTTCTTGTAGATTGCTTAACTTGTCACATCATTGCGAAGGAAATGTAGAAGTTTGAATGGACAGAGGAGTGTGAGGCTAGCTTCGAACAACTTAAGAAGTTGTTGACACATGCACCAGTTCTACATATTGCAAATCTAGACAAAAATTTTGTGGTATGCACAAATGCTTGCAAGAAAGGAATTGGTGGAGTCCTTATGTAGGATGGACAAGTGGTATGATATGAGTCCTGGAAACTAAACGAGCATAAGAATAACTACCCAACAGATGATCTTTAGTTAGCAACGATCATACATGCATTGAATATGTGAAAGAACTATCTTCTTAGCAGGAGGCTTTTACTTATGAGTGATCAAATTGGGTTGAGGTATTTTTTTGAATAGCCAAATCTTAACACCCGGCAGACTAGATGGATGGCCATGATAAATGAGTTTTATTTCAAGATCAGGTACATTAAATGTAAGGAGAACAGGGTGGCATATTCTCTCAGTAGATGGGTATACGTAAATCACTTGGCAGTTATGAACTCCCATGGGGCAGACTTACAAGATAGGATCTTATAAGTAGATCAGCAGGATGTTAGGTATATGGAGATTGTGCACAAGTTGCAGCATTATGCTCATACAGGTACAGGTGATATTACAAGTATAGGTACATGTAGTGGTACAAGTATAGGTGACAGTACAGGTACAGGTGTAGGTACATATACATGTGGTGGTACAGGTATAGGTGGTAGTACAGGTACATGTGTAGGTGCACATGATATGGATTATTGTCTTACAATAGATGGATTGGTCAAATTCAAAGATAGGATATATGTACCAGATAGAAGTGAGCTTAAGAAGATGATATTGAGGGAGTTTCGTGTGAAACCACATTCGAGTCACCCAAGGTATCAAAAGACACTGACAGTAGTGAAGAAATCTTGTAATTGACTGAATCTGAAGAGGGATGTAGTAGAGTTCGTGACTAGGTGTTTTGATTTTCATTGAGTGAAGGTAGAGTGTAAACATCCAGGTGGACTGCTACAACCGATCTCGATTCCAGAGTGGAAATGGGAGGTGGTTTCCATGGATTTCATTACATGGTTGTCAAAGACAGTGAAACAACACGATTCCATCATGGCCATTGTGGACAGGGTAACAAAGGTTGCACACTTCATCCCAATGAAGTCTACATTCTCAGCTAGTGATGCGTTACATGTATTCATTAGAGATGTGGTTAGACTGCACGGTGTTCCAAAGAAGATTATGTTAGAGAGGGATGCAAAGTTCACTTGCAAGTTTTGGAAGGGGTTTTTTTCAAATTTGGGCATGAAGTTGGCCTTCAGTACATCTTATCATCCGAGATAGATGGACCGATAGAGAGGGTCAATACGATATTGGAGGACATGTTGAGGATGTATGTGATGCATCAACAGTAGAAGTGGGAATAATATCTTCCTTTGGTAGAGTTCGCATACAACAATGGTTATCAATATTCATTGAGAATGATTACTTTTGAGGCATTGTATGGGCAAAGTTGTCACACTCCCATTAGTTGGAGTGGTCTAGTTAGCAGGGTGTTGATTGGAATGGAGATGTTGGCAGACATGGAACAGGAAATGCAAGTAATAAAGAAAAATCTAAAGGTATCACAAATTAGGCATAATACTTATGTAGATTGGAATAGGTTGTTCAGGGAGTTCTAAGTTGGGGAACAGGTGTACATACGCATCAAACTGAAGAAGAGATCATTATGGATTGGATCATGTGTCATTCTGAGACCACGGTTTTGTGCACCCTTCAGTATCATTGGGAGGATTGGGCCAGTAGCCTATCAACTTGCACTGCCTTCGAAAGTGAAAGTTCGTGATTCTTTCCATGTATCTTTGCTTAAGAAGTATGTTAAGGATGTTGATCATGTGATTGACGAGTCTGTATTGCAAGTGGAACCAGATGGAGAATTCCAGCTAGGGCCTTAGTGTATATTGCAAAAAAAGGTGCTCATGCTCTAGAACCAATTAATCGAGCAAGTTAAAGTGCAATGGAAGCACTTTGGGCCCGATGAAGCTACACGGGATATGACAGATCAGATACGGGTTATGTATCCTTCCTTGTTTGTCGGTTGAGACAAACAATTTTTGATATGGTGGTTTGGTATATACTTTATGGTGGTTTGGTATATGCTTTGATATGGTGTTTTGATATATGATTTGATATGATGTTTTGATATATGCTTAGATATGGTGTTTAGTATATGTTTTGATATACATTTGGTATATGACTTGGTATGTGTTTTGGTATATATTTTGATGATGTTACTATATGTACACATGTATATCGATGTCAATATCACCATGAGCTATGCTATAAAGCTCCATTATGTGGTATGGGCGTCATGTCATTATGATTATGTTGTCATGTTACTGTGCTATCATGTGGTTATGTTTCATGAAGTTGTGATGTCATGTGGGTTGGCACTCAGTAGGATGATCATTGTAAATACCCTAATGAGTTTTGTTATAAAGCTTCACTGTGTGGTATGTTGTCATATTGTCATGATGTTTTTCTTCTAAGTAGTTCTTTCATTGTAAATACTACATCAAGCCGTTTATAAAGCTCGATGAGCAGTATGCCTTGTTTTAGTTGGTTTCTTAGGTATATGTTTGATTGAACACCGAAGATGGTGTCCCCCAAGGGGGAGGTTTCTGTAACAGCTCTGGTGAAAATTCCATGTAATAAAAGTTAAAATCAATAACCACGGTTGATGGGACACTTATTCCAAGCTGAATTTTGGGCAAGACATCCTTGGAGGTGTTCATTTAGATCTTTATGGCAAAGGCAATGGCTAAAGCTTTGGAAAGGAAAAATGGCATTTTTGGCATAATTATTTATGAAAATAAGGGAAATTAGGAGGAAAAGGAGGTGAAATATCACAGGTTGCATGTGAGGAGGAAATTGAAGTAAAATAATGGAAAATAAAGAAAATAGAGGCCTCATTTGTAAAAAGGCTTCTGAGGATTAGTTGGTAACCTTTTGTCAATTCGGTGTTGGAGCTCTCTCATGATTCTCTCTCTTTCTCCCTCTTGGACACTTAGAGTTTTCTTGGGTAATTTTGGCATTGGAACAAGAAAGGAAAAGAAGGCAAGATGAAGTAAAGATCAAGCAGGGAAAGGGAGGATCAAGCAGCTACAACAGGCTTCATTGCAGGTATCGACTTTCATGTGTATTTCCCTTGCTATATTTGGCATGCATATCATTTCATGAGGTTCTTTTCTATCATGGCATGGGTTTTGCTAGGAGTAACAATTTTTTTCAGCCTAGCCTTGTCATTTTTGGATAGGTATGGTGTGGGGGTTTCTCTTGTTTTGGTTGATTTGGATTGTCGAAATGGATTCAAAGTTGAGTGAGGTGGATCTCGAAATGATATAGAACATGGCTTAGTGGTCCCTGAACTGAACTATGGATCATGGTAAATCCACTTGGCCTAGTGAGCCAAACTATGGGTTGCGGTAAAGCCAGGATTGTGTTGCTTTAGATGGCCTAGGAATCCTTTCCAGTGAATGGCGAGATACACAATAAATCCTAGAGGTGGTTTTCTCTTTTTGGGCCTAGTAATCTTAGGTTTGGGATATGCAGTAAATATTGGAGAGTGCATCTAGGTTTAGGGCCTAATGATGCTGGTTTGGATTGTGGTAAATCCTGAGAGACTAGGAGACAGGAAAAATCATCATGGTGTAGAAGGCGAAATTTGGTGGCATCCATGCTTGTTTGGCCTGGTGATTAGGTCAAGATCATAGTAAATCCTATTATCTTGTGTTCATTGTGTTAGCCTAGTGATCCAATATGATTTACGATAAAGCCTGGTTTCTACTGATGAGGGTGAGGTGGTTTAGCCTCGGTATCAACTGGTTGGTTTTTTTGGTTTGAGTCACACTTTCATGCTTGGAATATGGCACGGGGGTGAATGGATGAAAAGATATTTGGCTCAGTCATTCTATGGTCGGGTGGAACATGGTGGGCCCATCTCCAGTTGGTTTACTGCATTCACTAATGAGAAACTCATTCCCTTGATTTTCATGTGTAAATGTACTGATGTATATGTGGATTTTTATGACTAATATGTTTATGGTATTTATGTTCCTATTATGTTGGTTATATGTATATTTTATGAAAGCATTTATGTATGGCTCTCAACATGCTTTTACTTGTACATGAATGGATAATGTGTCTATGACCTAATATATGATAATGCAACAAATGAAATGAGGGAACAATGGTTTATAGTGATTTTGAGATAAGTATGAGATCCATACACTTAATTATGTTGTTTATACTTGTAGGTTACATGTTCATGATATGTTTTACGAAATGCCTATCATGGCTAGTAGGTGTCTGGTTAAGGTCTTGTTCAATTTATTGCTTTTGCATCATTATCTCCTTGTAATTTACTAATTCTAAGCTATCACTCCATTATGGGCAATGGCCTAGGCTCTGGGCCTGAAAAGGTGGCTTAAATCCCAGGGTCGTTGGCAGGCAAACCTGTGAGAGAAAATATGGGTCTATGGTCGCTCCCTTGCCCATAGCATGAGAGTGACTATGGCCTAAGATGTCAAGAAAATTAGTGGGACCCAGGGACAGGCTGTTTGAGTGGCTAACATGTCTCCTGAGGATTCTGAAGTTGATGTTGGATGACTATGTGTGATGTTTTCGTTGATTCCACTTCCTTAAGGTAACATAGGATTTTGAATCTGATCATAGTAGCCTATTGTCTCATGTTTACCCTAGTTGGCATGGTTACCTTGATGGACGTGGGAGGAGGGTGTTTAAAAGTATTGATGGTTGGATCAATATTTGTGCAAAAAGCGATGTTGTGGGAGTCTGAAAAATGTATGATGCCTCCTTCTTCGCCATGAGAAGGCATGACCTGAGTAGCTCCATCAAAGAAATCCCAGGGAAAATGTGTATAATTAATCACTAAAGTAGGAGGGGGTATGTACCAATCAAGGATGAGTGCGGGAAATAATAAATAGTATCTAGACTTTGAGATGATACTTCTGAATGATATGGAATTTTGTTTTCAAAGGTAGAATTGTTTTGTTCCAACCAGATTCCCCAACTGACACACAGAGGAAGCACTTTAATGTAATCAGGAAATTATTGTGAAAATCATGGTTGTAAGAAAAGGCTGATATTACATACTTCCCAAGATAAAACTTGAGGGATGATCCTTTAATATCCAACCAAACCCTCTTAGCGAATAGACATTTTATGAACAAATGATTAATGGATTCAAGATCTTGTCCATAAAGGGAGAAAATATTAGGGTGCTGAAAGGACCTTCATTGAAGTATATCCCAGGAAGGAACTCAATATTTAGCATGAGTGACATTAATAGTTTTGACTTTGGTGGATAACTTAGTTTCTAGAGTCCCCCCCCCACTAGGGAGGATTTTCTGGCGCTTGGAAATAAGATAGATAACCATATTTCAGTGTCCACTTCCCATGATGATTGTCGGTCTAGATAAGTCGATCCTCATATTTAGAAAGAGTTACATTTGATAATTTTAGAGACCCGTTGAAACATTCCCATGCATTTGCATCATGTCATTTAAGTTATAAGTCCATAAAATACATCCATATTCGAGGGCTAATAGGAGGATATGATAGAGAAATGTGTGTGAGAGATAATTTCCATACATCAACAAGCTGATGAATCAAGGGATCTAGGAGTTAGTGCCGATGTTGACTTCTAATCCTTGTATCTCTCTCTAGAATAGCATTTGTACCATTTCCTACTTTCTAGAATAGGTGATCACCTATGATTAAGCCTTAACAATACCTTTCTAAATGACAAGTGCCTTCGATGAGAATTTTTGAGGAAAACAAATCTAGTCCAAAATGGAAAGTGGCTTCATATATTTATGGAACTTGAATTGAGACCAAAGGAATTCTCCTTGTATGAGGCACCAAATTCCTTTGGTATCTAGAGCCTTTGCAAAGCTAGGTAAGCATTTTAGACCCCAGCTTCCAAAAGATTTTGGCATGGCAATAGATTTCCAAGTTGTGACAGCAAAGACTCTATTTTATTCTTTCGTGAAACAAAGAAAAAATAGAGATACTTGTTTTATCTTATTAAGAATTCTCAATGGAATCTAGCCTGAATAATATGCCCAACATACACGAATTTCTTTGGTGAATTATTTACAAAGGACAAGATGCCCAACTCTGGAGAGTCATCTTTTGCTCCATATTCTAATCCTTTTCTCTATATTTTCCAATAACCATGATCAATATTGTTTATTGTAGGTACATAGTTTAAGAATGAAACCCAAGTATTTTAGGTCATTCCCAATATTCATCACCCAATAAGATATGATGTCTTCAATAATTGGCTTGTAATTTTTGGGAATGAACTAACCCATGATGGAGGAATTTTGGATATTTATTATCATACCAATTGCTTGACTAAAGAGAACCAAAATTGATTTTGAATGTATAAGATGAGGGATGCCACCATCCAAGAAAATGAGTACATAATCCACAAATGAAGGGCGAGAGAGATAAAAATTTGGACAAATGGTCACTCTTTTGAAAATTCTTATGTGGACTGCATAAGAAATTAGTCTGCTCATACCTTCATCCACTAGGAGAAAAAATTGATGGGAGAGAGGAAATCATTGTCATAATCCCCTCTCCACATGGAATAAAGGAGAAGAAACCCCATTTATAATAATGGTAAAGGAGGACATGTTAATGCAATTCATGACCTAGGTGACAAAAGAGTGGGAGAAGCCTAGATGAACCTAGAGGAGTCTAAGATAAAGCCAGTTGACCATATCAAAGTCTCTAAAGAGATAAAATTTGAAAAACAAGGATTTTTTCCAAGATGTGTGGATGGAATTAAGCACTTCCTAAGCCAAACCTATAGCCTCATGAATCTTCCTATCAAATAAGAATCCAAATTTGTCAAGGGAGATGTGGTTTGAAAGAATGTCCTTTAATTTGTGAGCGATAATGTTTGTGAAAGTTTTGTAGATAAAACTATAAATAGATAAAGGTCTAAATTTCTTGAAATAATTAGCATTGTCTACTTTTGGAATAAGGGAAATTGAGGTAGAATTAAAAGGGGAAAGGATTTGTCCAGTAGTCTTGGAATATTTAATAACATATAAGAGGTCTTCTCCAATGAAATCCAAGTAGTGAGTATAGAATTCAATAGAGAACCCATCCAAGTCGAGGCTTTTATCCTTTTGAAAACTTACGAGAACCATTTCCATTTTATGCCTAGTACCCTCAGACATTAGGGCTTCATTGTCATCTTCATCAGTGAAACTTGGGAAAATTATCGCTACATACAGGATAGTAGCCTTTCTTCTTATTAGAAGATGTTTTTGAAATATGAGTGCCCTTCTCCAAGAATAATGAAAAAGGAGGTGACCATATTACTAGAGGGGCCTTTAATCCCTTAAATGGTGTTTCTGGTTTTCCTGTGGTTGGAAACCTGGTGAAAATATTTTTTATTATCATCCTCGGCTTAGAGCCAAAATGCTAAAATTTTCAATCTCCATTCCTTTTCATGATCTAATATAATCCTCCTTCTTGATTATTTTAATTCCATAATCTAGGAATTCAGGTCATTCAAAGGATTTCAAATGGAATTTTAATTCCATAGAAAGAGGACCTAGCATTCAATGTCATCCAAAGATTTGGAATTCTCTAATTTATTTATTTTTTTCTATTTGATAATGATGGCCTTGGATTTTTGAATATTTCTTTAAAACTGAATATGGGGGAGATTTTGGGGAAGTAGGGGTGATGCAAGACCAAATTTCCTTGAGGAGAGTTATCAAAGAAGGATGTTAAATCCAAGAGGGATTGAGTTTGAAGGAATTTAGGGGATTTGCAGGAAAGGGTTCAAGTTCAACTAGGATTAGGACATGGTCCGAGTCTCCACAATCATAAGTCCATTGATTGATTTTTAGGCTTGTATCAAGAAGAGAATCAAATATGAGAAAATGGTCTAAGCACTTGGAAATTATAGCAGAGCCCAATCAGTTGTTTAACTAAGTAGGAAATATTTTAGGAGGGAGGTTGTCATAAAGACTTAGGTCATCCACAAATAAAACTAGAAATCCAAGAGTGGATATACTCTAGCTGAAAGTCCCCAAAATTCAGAATTTCCCAAAGTAAAGTTTAAGTCCCCACAAATAAGGACTCTACCAGAGTCGAAGATAGGTAATTTTCCAAAGTTCTCCCAAAAATACCTCTTGTCCACATATGGTCAATATACATTTAGGAATAAAAAAGATATGTCGAGTTATGAAGAGAGGAGGTCCAAAGCTATTTCAAACTTTATGGACCATGCATTTGAGAGGTGAATAGATCATGTATTCCATCCAGTGATGAGACCTCCTGATATGCCAACAATATCAATAATGAGGAAATCCAAATCAAGAAGAATATATTTTAGGGAATTGATGGCCTTATCACCCTTAAGCATAAACCCTTGCTGGAAGAGGACTTGGGGGTTGTACTAACCGATAAGTATATTGATCGATAATGTTTAAAGGTTTGGATAAACCCCAATAATATAATGAGACAACCTTCAATTTGGACCGGAAATAGGGCCAAATGTTATAATAATCTCTAAAGTAGATGATTTGTTTCTAGATTGAATTTCAAAACTAGATTTATGTTGTGCTTTCGAGAGAAAGGATTTCCTACCTTTGGAGGAAGGGATGAAAGGTGGATCCTCAAAAACATATAAACCCCCACTAGAGTAAAAACAAATATTAGAAGAGGCAGAGCAAAAGTGGGGAGGGGATGAGCGACCATAAGAATGAAGATTGTAGTGTTGTGTTGATGGTGCTGGACCGACCAACATGTCAAGGGGATCTCCCCGATAAGAAATCCCAACTAGAGGTTAGACCGTTTGGAGTAGGAGTCCCAACAGTGTGTGGTAATGTAGTGCCTTGACCGCAATAGCGTGTAAAAGTAAGTGTGATAGCTTTGGTCGGAAGCAAGTGTGTGACCTCGTAGCGAGTCAAGTGAGATACATGGGGGTTCTAACACACATAGGGGAAAAGGAAGTGTGTCCCTTAGAAACCCGTAATAGTAGGAAACCTGAAAGGAACACATGAGCGGAATGACATCACATGTTGGAATTATAATAGTCTACAAATCAAAGTGACGGGTTAATCTAACAACACGTCTTCAATAAGATTCATACAATTTCATACAAAATAGTTCATACACAAATGCATAAGTTAAATAACATAAATTGCTAAAGAAACTAGAATAGTCCAACTACAATAACAACATATGCATGAAAATGAGTTGGCTCAATTATATTATTAAGTGAAAGTTCTATCCATACATACACCATTGACATCCACTAACCCCAATGGCGGAAAATTACAGTCAACACCACCTGCTACTCCAAAGAAGTGTACTCACTTTGTGTTGTGGAGAAGCTAAGACTCGACACAATACTCTCCAAGCCTTCTCTAAACAATGCCTAGCCAAAAGCTTAGCTCCCAAAACCATGTTCTATGAGTTATGAGGTTCTATATATAATAAAGGGTGGGGTGACCCTTGACATTCCCCTTTGACTCTTTGGCTACCCTCATGACTCTTCAACTCCTTTAAAATAACTCTTTATATTACATAGTGATTGTTCACATTCCACTAATGACACTTGGAATTTCACTTACAATATATTTACAAATAATAATACAATTTCCACATATACCCATGTGGGACAAAATAGGCTTGAGTCAGCCTAACAAGACAAACACCATCCCTCATAATCTTGGGGAAAGAACAACTTAACAACATCCTCTTGATGGTCTTTAGTGAAGAACTGATACCAAGCTTGGTATTGCGCTATTGTGTCCCTGTACTGTTTGGCGGTGTCTTTCTAGAAACAGAATCTTGCCTCCATGGCTTCTAGGTATATGGTTTTATAACCTTTGTCCAATTCATCTTGAATCATGTGTAACATTGTATTGAGTGTGGTTGGACCACCGATGTACTTCTGCATGTTTTTGTGCTCAACTGGAAATCATCAATGGTGGCCTTTTGCATCAACTTCTCCATGTACTTGTATACCTACAGCATGACTTGGTTCTTATTCATGGCTTGACTGAGGGATCTGATTGAAGGGATCCTGTGTGTCTTCATTATGACATCCAAAATATTGAACAACTGTCCATAGGAAGCATAAATGCTTGTGATGAGTAGAGGGAGCTTCTCATAGTTCTGGATCAAAATATGAATCCGTGCTTTGTCTGGCTCTTCACGTGGATTCATTATTTTATGTAAGTAAAGAGGGGTTCCTTTGTACCTCATTGTCCATTCCTGTACATGCAAAATAACACCATGTATGTATTTGATAATTTGGACAATATTCATGCACCACTCCTGAAAACCATACAGATGGATAGCTACCATGTGAATGTTGACAAATTTTCCATATAGTTTCCGCATGGTGGTCTCAAGAGTTGATACTTAGCAAGTATCGCTTTCCTCATATCTGCCATAGTGGATCTTGCAGATTGTTCTATCCTATGCCTAGCCTCTTGCAAGTCCTTTTCCATCCGATCATTCTCTTCTAACAAGAACTTGACAGTTGAACTCGTGGCTTCTGCATAAGCCTTAGAGGCATCGGCCATGGAAACCGTATGTCTTATAACATCTAACACAATCGCCCTTTCCTCTATATGTGCAGGTGACGAGTGATCAATCGAGAGATTCTTTCTCTATGCTTCTACAATCCTTTGATGTGTCTCATCAAATGACAGATTGTACACATCCATCACTGGATCGTCATAAAGGAGAAAAACCTCTCCTTGCTTGCTCAACACTGGTTCTGATTCTGGAGGTGGTGGAGACTGTGGTGCGACCTTAGATGTTCTCAGCGTGAGGTCAGTGTCTTGGTCACTTAGCTCCTGATCCAACTCCATGTTTGTTGCTTCAACCATTTTCTCCATCTATTGAGCAAGTTCCTTGTAGGTTTTAACCCCGTACAAAAATTACCTGCATACGAATTCTAAAACACATAAAATAAACAATGCGAGAGCATAACACATAAAACACATATAGATAGAGATTTTCCGTTGGATCCCAAAACTGGGACTAATAGCGTGACTTTTCATTATGTTCCTTTCAATGTTACAATACATATTTATACATGCCGAAGCATCCAATACTATGGACCGAAAACCATCGCGTCCAAAAAACATGTACGAAAATCATGCACAAAACCATAGGTGGGTCCGCCCAACCTAACATAGGGTCCAAAACCAAAATTTTCCTGGGCCCTGCCCCGGACCCCATAAAGTGGGGTTACGGGTGCCCTCAAAACCCCTGTTAACTACGTGGAAAGAATATAACACAACCCAACATTCCAAACCTACACCTACTCTCCCTCTTCTTCATCTATTGGTTGTTCTGACTCCTCAACCTATATAAGCGTAGTTTTCTTTGTCATTGCACCTTGCTTTTCTTCCTATTCTTATTTATGATTTTATTCACTTTCTCTCCTTCTTAGATCCCACTCTTCTTTCAGCTTCTTCTCGGTTTCCTACAACTTCCTCTCTGCATCCTCCAACCTTTTCTTCTCTCTCTTCCTCCATTCTACTCTCTTTATGTACTGTTTCCTCTTTTCCTCCACTTCCAAAGCTACTCTGTCAACGAGAGGATATTCTTTGAACTTGTAGCTTTTCTCATTCTCTGGGTCTTCGACAATCTTCCTCTTACCTTTGTGTTGTGTCAGTTTGTTGTTCATTATTGTTGTTGTTGCTACTTCACGTGGTGTTGTTGCCTACAGAGCAACTTTCCATTCTATAGCCATGCTCACTAGTTCATTGAGGCTACAGGAGTTGTAACAGTACCTCCAAGGATCTTCCTCTGCCTAATGAAATTTCCCGTGGCTCGATAGATAATACACCTTCGCACAATGCTTATTGCATATCTAATGGGGATCATACAGATTGTAGTCCTTGGTTCTGAAATCAAAGTTTTATAATTCCTTGACCTCGACATCCGCATCCTTCAAGCTTCGAATCTCGTACAATCCAATCCACAAAAGAAGGGTAGGCCATGGTGCCTTCCTCCTGTGTAGTCCTACTAATAATCCTGTCGAGATGTGATGTGAAACCTCTTACATGACCAACTTATCTATGGAAAACCTTGGTAGCACATGCGGAGGCTTCTCTCTGCCAAACATCCTGATGAAGGTGCCACCAGGAGAGGCATACCAATATGCAATGTTAAGAAATGACTACATCGCTTCTTCAGACATGCAAAGTGGATCCTGCTCAAAGATCAACTTGTAAACTAGGACAATAAAACGGTCAGATAGCCTCGCCATGACTCCTCGGTAGCTGCACTCAGAAAGAAACTTGTAATAAATGTTCACAACATTCCCTTATGATGTCCATGTCCAACCCAAGCGAGGAAACTGATGTTGGACACAGATTGCATCAAACAGGTACACAGACATATAGAATCTCACTTGCTCATTCTTGGGTGGATTTCAGGCATTAGAAACATGCACTTTCAGCTGAAGATCCAACATATACGACCAGTCGAATGGCCTTCCTTCATTTTCCAACTGATCCAACACAACTACCCAACACTGCGGAAAGGTCTCCGTGCTCTCTTGACTATACAAGAAACATGAAAAGATGATCAAGAGTTGGTAGGACTTTCTGAGTAACATCATCTTGTAAACCTAATTGGGTGTTGTCTTGAACTTCGATGGATATTTCACCCAACACTTCAAGATGTCTATAGTGTTCACATTGCTATTGTGGGTATAGAAAAGTGCATCCATGTGGTTCACTAGATGTGGCAAGTGATACATCTGATGATAGTTTTTCTTCCTGAACATAGCAACCTATGTTCCACTGGCACTGCTCAATGTCATCATCTCAAGATCTGTATGTGAGACAATCTAGTGAATGGTGTCTGCACATGGGAAGGCAGGGTACCTGCATGCAACCTTGTACAAGCCTGAAGTCTTTTGGATGTTGACATAAACCTATCGATCCTTCGGGTCTTCCTTGAAGCTGCCTGTGAATATATGCTTAATTTCTTTCCATGGTATCTCCATTTCCTTCTCTATGAACAGTTGTGTGTCTACATAGATTGGCAAGTTCATTAACACCTGTTCAACTACATCTCCAATAATGTTCTCAACTGTATCCTTTCATCTAGCTCTCTTGGAGGCCATGTTACCTATACTACTAAAAGCTTCTCAACAATTGTTGTAACTAAAGACAGAGAGGACACTCATGGCATGCAAATGTTAGCTCAAAATCAAAATCACTTCAAGATATACCAAGCAACAAACTGGGTGACTATTGGGCAAGATTGCATAATTCTGACTCTAACAGGGATTGACTATCAGCTGGATCTATGCATTACGCAGTCCTAGCTACCAGTGGGAGGTGATGATGACTGGAACTGTGGAATGTGTAGTCCAGTGTGGTTGATTGATGACTGGAACTACGCAATCCACAGTTCAGTCTAGCTTTGATACTGGCTCGGATTGTGCATTGCACAATCCCAGAGGAAAAGAGTCTGGGACTGGCTTCTAGAACTACGTAGTGCACAGTTGGAGCCAGTCACTGGCAACCTATACGCAATTATTGGAGCCAAGGCAGAGACTTGAGATCTATAAATGCACATTGCATGCTGGGAAGAGCCAAATCCGGGCCAGGGAAGCCCAGATGTGCCTAAGGGAAACTTGTAAACGACCAGATCTAAATGTGTGAGTGAAGGTGGGTGTAGATATGAGTGAATGATAATGCATGCAATCAAAACAAGTGCAGGAATCATTCAAACATAAGAATGATGAATCTTGTGGAGAGGGTTGCCGCAACGATGATTGTTATTGCAAAAATTGGGTTAGGCATATAACACTAAGGAAAGGCAATGCAAAACTTAGTACAACACTTCTACAAGCTAAAAAAAATCAAAATGGTAGCGGTCGTTCAATAAAATGGGTAAAACATCACACTCACAATCCAAGCAAACAAAAGCAACATAAAAAGTAGCAAAAGACAAGAAAAGTAAGACTTAGCTAGAAAAGATGCAAAGACTGTGCTGAAGGTTCCTAGATGCCTTGGGAATTCCAGAGCTCCAAGATTGAATGTGAGAATGAGCTATGGTGGAATCCATTAAATAGATTTGGTACTTTTAGGGTTTATGACGCGAAGGCCAAAAATATAGGAAAAAGTGACACATGGTTGCAGTTTCTAAAAATAGCTCAAGTGTAACTTTGGCTGCTAAAAATAGATCCCTACTTTTAGGGATGATTTTTTTCTTTTCTTTTTCAGGAATAGAAAATTGGGAACTCACTGACACATGCATCAGACAACTGTTAAGGGAATGCTTATGCACAATTCCTGGGTTGAGTGGCTCTGGCTGCCTCTCATGCTTTGCGCAGTTTCCCAGCTGAAGACAAGACGCTAGCTGGGTCTACGCAATTCTGGAGTCGAAGCTCACTACGGGCTTGAATTGCGCATTTCCTGAGAGCGAGGATGGTTGCCCTCTAGGATTGTGCAGATCATCAAGGTAGTACTAGAACCGGATTGCAACCAAGTGGAGAGGTCAGCCTGTTTTTAGACAATAAGCAGGTAAGCAAACACAAGCTATAAAGCGAAATATAAGACTCAATGAAAGCACAAGTACCTAGTCAGTGCGAGATAAGCTGCTGGGATTTTAGTAGGGAAGCTCCAAAACTAAGCTTAGGAAAAATTTTGGAGGGTGGTTGTAGTCGCTACAACATGTTGAGGAGGGAAAGGAGGGGCAAGAGTGGAAGGAGGATGGGGGAGCAAAGAGAGAGGTTTATGATGAGGGAGGGATGGGGAAGCGAGAGAAGTAGGTGGGTGAGAGAAGAGGGGGAGGGAAAAGGGAGAGAAGATCCCATCGAGGGGCTTCAGAGACTCTGCTAGAGGTCTAGTTGAAGAGGAGCAAGGAGGAGGACTCGCATGGAGAGAAACATTCAAAAAATCACCAGAAAGGGTAGATGATGGGATGAGGAGGTGAATCATTCTTAAGGAAGAGGGACCTTCTAGAAAGGCTTGAACCATTTATGATCATGATGTCCCCAACAGTGGGAGGAGACGATGTTGGTACTTTTGTAGACTTGAAGGTGAAGAAACATGGCCAAAATATGAAGGAGGGTCTGAAAACTATGATTGTGGATTTGGAGGGTGTTTAATTGGTTAATCTTGTACCGCATATGGTGAATTTGAAGGAGATATCGATGAAGTGACTAATTAAAGGGTAGTTTTCTTGACCCATATTTTCCCCTTACTTTTCCCAATTTCACAATCTTGGCTAAGGTGGCTATAGTCATGGAAGCGAGTGTATTTAAATGGAATTCCCTTGTAGTCAAAGTTCCGATGATGAACAATTTATTTATAACTAATTGAAAGGGATTCAAGCAGTCCTGGAGAGAGGTTTAAACCCACTAGCATTCACACAATTTCCATATACCCTGATTGCTAAAAAGAGAGATCCTCCTTCAAGAAAAAAACCTAGGGTATTACCGAACTCTTCAAAAACACCTTTCTACCAAAATATGGGTTGAAAAGTAGGAAGTTGAATCTAGATAGGGACAAAGTTCAGTTTTTCGGCTTTGGCATAAAAATTGATAGGCCATTTCTTTAAGAAAAAAACATGCAAACCCCATAACCACTTACCAATCATTATTCTTGTCGTGTCTTTCTTTGACGAAGTTTTCCACCACATTCATTCATTTGCAAAGATCATGCACCGAAGTGAATAGCCAAGAAACAACTTACATTAGAGGAAATTTCAGCCTAAAAGTGGTCTCCTAAGGAAAAATAATTTAAAAATATTTAAAATAATAAAATAAGAGTTATTAATTTTAGAGGGAAAAGAAAAAAAACTATTTTTTTTATTTGTATTTTTGACTTATCTCCTTATAGGATTACTCAAATTTCAAGTTTAGACACTCATTAGATGTGGAATTAAATTTTGCATCCAACAAGTACTCATTATGCATACTTTTGAGAAGACCCACATTGACAAAAATTCAAGATACATTAAAAAACGCGTTGAACATATATTGAACAATGATTGAAATCAGGCCTGTCCAACTGTTGATGTCTTCCCAAAAGTCGAGGATGTAATCCACCTAGTTTTCATACATCATGGTTGGCAATTGACTTGATAGAAAGAGACCATTGTTAAATAGGTGAAAGATCAGCTTCAAAGTTACAACCATAGTTTCTTGAAACTTGGCACCGCAAACCAAACCCTAACCCTAGTAGTTCCCATCATCCTCCGAGATATATATATATATATACATACTTCTTTAATAAAGTTGTTTTGACGTTAAGACAACGGCCTTTAACGATCATGCATTTTGGACTTTAATGTAAAAGTAGATTTATCAAAAAGCCAATGAAAATGTCTCCCTATTATTCATATCATCGTAACTTTGGATTGAATTGTTAATTTTGAATCTTTAACACTAAAAAAAGATGGAACGAGCTAACTAATAAATACACACTGAGCATTATAATTAATGGTAAATTTAGAATCCTTTTAAATAGGGAATAAATGTTCTTTATTGTAATAAACTTATTACATTTCGTTCAAAATAAAAAGGTGGATGCTGGAAATTTCATTCCTACACTGAGAGTTGAGATTTATTTGAAAATCTATTCCTATATGTTAAAAATAAAATTAATGTTTTGCATTTTTTAAATAATAATTTTTTTAGCTCACTAATTTAAAAAACCATTAAATATTTTCTCAAATTTCTTCATGGTGTAATAAAAAAACAGTTTTGATTTTTAAATTATGAATAATAACGTGTTTATAATATTTTTTTTTGTATATTTTTAAATTGTTTTTAGGGGTTATCATTACCATTTACACATCGTTTTCTAGTATCAATATTCATTCCATTCATTTTTTTAAGCCAATCTAACTAAAATAAAGCGTTATTTTTATACATATTTATCTTGACATACACATCATTTTGGTTGAAATTTAGTATAGTCATTCAAAAAAGAAGTGAGTTATCTTTTTATTAATTGTTTTATTTATAAATTGTTTTATATTTTTATCATGGATATTAATAAAAAATAAAGAATATTATTTGATTTTAAAATAACAAATATATATATTATTATAGTATATATATATATATATATATTATATATATAATAATAATAGTAATAGTAGTTGAAATATAAAAATTTAAAACATGTAATAAGGTTTATATATATAGATGGAGTCATGGTTCATGTGACCTATGTGACAATGAATTTAGTTGAGGCATAAGACAAAAGGACAATTAAGATTTTATGTATGAGCAAACTACAATGTGGTGTATTTCTTAAATTGATAATCAATTTAGTTAATTATATTTATTAAATAAATGGTGGTTAATTGAGTTTTTTTATGTTGATATGAAATTCATCTTTACTAATGGAAAATGTTGTTAAATATATTTACATTTTATTGCCACATTAAATTGATTCAAATATTAAAATGCTTGATCTTTAGGGAAACTTCATTTAAAAATTTATATGAAGATTGTTCAACCATGTTTTATAAATTTAATCATGGTCAACCATATTTTATAAAATTAGTCATGGACAACTATGGTTAATCATCGTCAATCATAGCCCAACATCGCATTGTGCCAATGATTGTCTCAATATGAAAACCAAGCATTGTCTCAACCATGGCCCAACATCGCATTATGACAAACATTGTCTCAATATGGTAATCATGGTCAACCATGATCAATCATCATCAACCTTGGTCAACCATGTTCAACCATATTTTATAAAATCAAACATGGTAATCCATGGTCAATCATAGTCAACCATGGTCAAACATTGCATTGTGACAAATATTGTCTCCATATAAAAATCAACCATGGTTAAGCATGGTCAACCTTGATCCAATGTCGCATTCTGACAAGGATTGTCTCAATATGAAAATCAACAATGGTCAACCATGTTTTTTTAGTGTTTATAGTATTTATCTTAGGGTTTATTTACCTTGGATTTATAATATTAGTCCCTTCAGTTTATAATATCAATCCCCTGGGTTTATTATTCCCTTGGGTTTATAATATCAATCATGGTCAACCATGGTCAAATGTCACATTGTGACAATGATGGTCTCAATATGAAAATCAACCATTGTCAACCATGGTCCAACATCGCATTATGACAAAAGTTGTCTCAATATGATAATCCACGTCAACCATGCTCAATCATGGTCAACCTTATTCGACCATGCTCAGTCATGGTCAACCTTATTCGACCATGCTCAACCATGTTTTATAAAATCAAACATGTTCATCCATGGTCAATCACGGTCAATTATGGTCGAATGTCGCATTGCTACAAAGATTGTGTTGATATGAAAATAAACCATCATTAATCATGGGCAACCATGGTCCAAAGTTACATTGTGACAAGGATTGTCTCAATATGAAAATCAACCGTGGTCAACCATGGCCAACCATGTTTATTTTAGTGTTTATAATATTTATCTTAGGGTGCACATACTTTGGGTTTATAATATTATTCCCTTGGGTTCATAATCCCTTGCGGTTTTAGTATTAATCCCTTGTGTTTATTTTTCCCTTGGGTTTATAATATTAATCCTTTGGGTTTATTATTCCCTTGGGTTTATAATATCAATCATGGTAAACCTTGGTCAATCATAGCCAACTATGGTTGAATGTCGCATTGTGACAATGACTATCTCAATATGAAAATCAACCATGGTCCAATATCACATTGTGGAAAAGATTGTCTTGATATGAATATCAATCATGGTCAACCATGGTCCAACATCAAATTGTGATAAGGGTTGTCTCAATATGGAAATCAACCATAGTCACCCATGCTTATTTTAGGGTTAATAATATTTACCTTAAGGTTTATATAATTTGGGTTTATAAATTCTATCCCTTGGGTTTATAATATCATTCCCTTGGGTTTATTAATCTAAGGGTTCATATTCTTAGTGTTTAATATTATTCTATCAGGTTTATAATCCCTTGGGTTTTTAGTATTAATCTGTAAGGTTTATTATTCCATTCAGTTTATAATATCAATCAAGGTCAACCATGTTTTATAAATTCAATCATGTTCAACCATGGTCCAACATCGCATTGTGACGAGTATTGTCTCAATATGTGAATCAACCATGGTCAACTATGCTCCAATGTCACATTGTGACAAAGATTCTCTCAATTTGAAAATCAGTCATGGTCAAGCATGCTCAACCATGGTCCAAATTCACATTGTGACAAGGATTGTCTCAATATGAAAATCAACAATGGCCAACCATGGTGAACCATGTTTATTTTAGTGTTTATAATATTTATCTTAGGGTTTATATATGTTGGGTTTATAATATTGGTCCCTTGGGTTTAATATTATTCAACCATGGTCCAATGTTGCATTGTGACAAAGATTGTCTCAATATGAAAATCAATTATTGTCTCAACCATGGTCCAACATTGCATTATGACAAAGATTGTCTCAATATGATAACCATTGTAAACCATGGTAAACCATGGCTAGTCATGGTCAACCTTGGTTAAACATGTGATGGACATCTAAATTAGACACAAATTAAGGCCCATCTAACCTTTCTTAGGCACTTGAAGGCTATATTAAACCTCTCCTTCTACACTTAATAATGTTTTTTTATCTTTAATATGTTCATTAGGAAGGTTTATATATAATTGAATATTTGTGCCTAATATTATTTATTTTTGTAGAATATTGTGAGAATATTGGATAGATTATGAAGATTTGGAGGAGGAGATAATTTAGGGACTTGCTCCCTACTATAGGAGGATCAATATTGGATAATAAAATAACAATATATTATGAAATTATTGAACAAATTTTGGAGCTCCAATGATTGAGAAAATATAGGAATGTGTTCTCTATCATTTACTGCAGATTCCTAGTGTTAGGAAGCAAATCCACTATTTGAGGGATTTTGGAGGGGAAAGCTTCATTTTTCCAAGGAGAATGCTTTCTCATCATTTCGTATAAGTACCAATTTGAATTTTCATCTAGGGGTTGGTTTTTCTTAGTCTTCTTTGGAGAAAACTTGTATTTTTACTTCTCCACTTTCATTTCTAGCAGGCATGTAATTGGACTGATTCAAATAATGAAGATTGTTGCCATTTTTAGCTTCTAAATTTTGGTCTCCTTCATAGGAATTTGGGTCTCCTTAGGCTTTTCCATCCAAGGAGCCTTAGATCTCTTTTTTATAATTTACTTTTCTTCTTTTCACTTCCTATTTGCATGCATCTCTTGTTCTTGTTTTTCCTATTTCTGCACTTTGTATTGATGATTTATTGTTCTAGGATTTTGTTAAATGGTTGAAATGATTCTATTGGATGATGAAAAGCACGATTTCATCCTTTGAACAACTTTTAAAGGTATAGTAATCATTAAGCTACTTGGATTATTTTTCTTATTCACAAATCTAAAATATTTTGGAAGTCCCTCGTAGCAAATAGTAGTAATTTTCTACTACTTTTTAGAACATCCTAATCATCTTCATTTGAGTTTATTCCACTTACATTACATCATAAAAGCATTCAAGTTAATAAAAAAAATTATCTCATTGTATTTTTACTTGATTATTTTTGTCACGTGATAGGTTAAATAGTTCACTAGTTCTCGAATTTCTAGATTTTAGAATAGTAATTTTCTGCTATTTTTTAGCACATGTTAACAGGGGTATTTCTGAGTGATTCCACTTATAAGGAGACCTAATACATCCTTTCCAATAAAAAAAAATTATCCCATCCCATTTGGATTTGATTTACTTTGTCATTCGGTGAATTATAAATTCCTGTAGCAAATACCGTAACTTCTTATAGCAAACATGTAACGTCCTGTAGCAAGCACTGTAACTTCCTATAGCACTCTTCTAACACGTGTAAACTTGACCAGATTTTCTCAAAACGCTTGATTTTTGTCTCTTAGGGTTGAATCATAACCCCTAGGCTCTAAATCCATGATTAAGGAAGAATAAAACACCAATTAAGACATGACTTTTAAAAAAGTAGATTATGCCTATTTATTTGAATTCATGCTCTTAAGATTTCAATTATAAATTGTTGTTCTTGCCTAGGATTAATTTATTTTCAAAGTAACATTTCCATTTATGCAATTTGTTTAGGATTTGATTTCATTACATTCAATCCATTACATCATGACAGTGAAAGAAGGACACATTGTATGCTTCACATATAGTGTGAATACAAGTTTGTATGAACCTCGAGTTGATAATTAAAGTTGGTAGCCTTGGGAGTTGCAAAATTCTTGTTGCAATATTGAGGCTCATCACTTTTTGGCACCGTGTTTGGGGAGGTGTCAAAGTATGTATTTTTTTCTTCCCTAGTTGATTCATTCATGTTTACTTTCTGCAAAAACAAAAAATTGCATTAGGCATCTTTCATTTCAAGAACATGAAATTGCATTCCATTAGAATTCTTATTCAAAACAAAATCTCCAACACCAACACCCCCCATTTGATCACATGGTGCAGTAAGAGCCACACCACGATCCACTTTTGCAGGTAGAAGAAGAAGAGGTGGCAATGAGAGTAGAAGAAATGGATGGAGATGATAACAATGAAGAAGATCCTCTTGGATTTACCATTCAAGATATTGATATCAGTGTGCATATGAAGAACATCTCTCCTCTTTCCTTCCCAACTTCCATGGTATGAGGTCAGAGGACTTAGAAACCTTTCTCTTTGAATTTTAAATTGTTTGTAGATCTTATGGTTACTTATTAAACACTCAAAAAATGAGATTGTTTCTGGCAACATTGAATGATAGAGTTCTTAAATGGTTCATGAGTTTAGGGAATAATTCATTAAGATCACAGAATGATATGCACGAGATATTTCTAGAAAAACATAAATATCATGATCTTAACGAAGAAATATTTAGAATGAATCAAAAAGAAGATGAGAGCCTTCATGATCTAATAGAGATGTTCATGTATAATGTTAAGAGGGTAAAATTACATCACTTAGGATCCAACACACTAGAAACCCTCTTACTTATAAAAATTAGGGATGAGTGGATTAATCTTCTTGATCTCATGAGTAGAGGTGATGTATACCAATTACCATTTGAAGAAATTTGTGAAACATGCAAACAAATATCAAGAGGAAAGGCAAGAGTAAGTAAATCAGCATCAAGATCGGTAACTCAAGCTAAACTTGGAAATTTGTTTGATGACTTTAAAACAAAAATTCTTAGCAATCTAACCAAACAAGTAGAAATGTTAAGAATGGAAGAGGAGGAAAAAGAAGATGTTGATATTTGTGTTTTCCTTGCAGAATCACATGTTGTTAAATATTTCCCATCATTACCAAGGTTGAAGGAAGTTTACCAAGAGGAAAATGGAGCAAGTCAATCACCAAAGAAGTTATGTTATGTATCTCCAAGAGGGCAATGGAAGCCTAGTCAACCTGGTATGATGCAAGAGCCTAATTCACAATTTTAATCTTATGCACATCCATCTCAAAGTAATTGGAACACACCCTTTCCTTGACAACCTTAGCCATCTCAACCCAAAAACCAATCTTGGAAACAAGGTTGGCAAGGAACTTATGGGAGCCATCCACAATGTCATCAATATCTTCCTCAATATCCTCCATACCCAACTTCATGATATCCCTACCATCCACCTCCACCACAACCACAACCCAAACCACATCCATCTCAAACATCCACTCCCACTCAACTACCTATACCACCATTTCCAAACCCACACAAGGAAGTAGCTCAGCCCACTTACAATGTTGAGGCATAACACTTCCTAACATATCCTCTTGATCTCAATGGTTTTCGTCTTATCTCAGGAAAAGTATTACAAAAAAAATATTCTCTTTATGTTATTGAAGGACAACATTCAGAAAAACAAGATTCAAATGAGAAGACCAAAGAATCATGGGTTGCACTTGATGAAGAGTAGACATCAAAATCAGAGATTGAGAAATTTCTCTCAGGTTCCAGACAATCATTAAGTTGCAGCAACACACTCTCCTTCAACTATGCTTGATATTGTCAAAGTCAAAGCATTTGGTATCTGGAATTTAAGTACATGTCAAAGCATATATTTCAAGCCTACACATCGATTTATCTATCATATTGATGTGCACATCTCTCCATTGGAAATATTCCTATCCTTGAAAGAGAAAAAAATCAAGTAAAGTAGGATAGAAAAAGAAAAAAAAAATGAAAAATAAGATTAAACAAAAAACATCTCATGTGAAAAACTCATTTGAGGCGTCTCATATTGGCTCATTGATTGAAAACCTCCTTGAGGCGGTCAATGGGTTGGAAAAAGAGAAAAAAAACAAAAACAAAAACCTAGGTGAAAACCTCCTTTGAGGTGCCTAGGTAGACCTACTACTTGAAAACCTCATTGAGGCAATTAGTAGGCCTAAAGGAGAAAAAAATTATTTCCTCCATGTATCTCTCTTTAATGAATGCAAGTTATCCCCTACCTTTGCAAGCAAAAAAAACAAGTTAGCACCACAAGAAAAAAATTAATAAAAAAACCAGTCAAAGGAAGTCAAAATTGGACTTTATCCATCTTTGCCCAGATGCTCCATAGAACCAAAGCCATTCGAGTCCATCACCCTCATCTCTTTCCACCATCCACCCATCATTCCCATGGTTTTCTCATTCATTTTACTCGTTGTCCTAAACTTCTACAGGAGGGCTCCATTTTGCTATAAGAAGCCAAAATACACATAGCAGAATTTTTGTTTTATCATATCTTGAAAACCATACA
Source organism: Pinus taeda (assembly GCA_000404065.3). Lineage (NCBI taxonomy): Eukaryota > Viridiplantae > Streptophyta > Pinopsida > Pinales > Pinaceae > Pinus > Pinus taeda. The sequence continues at coordinate 131,060 of APFE030678868.1, forward strand.
TGAATTTACCAATCTAATTCATGGGGAGATGCATATGGATGATGGTAACATGCTCAAGCAATTTGAGACAATTACAATGAACACTTTTCGAGAAATTGAACTCCATCACCTACAAACATTTTAATTTTTATCGAGAATTGCGCATCCATTGGCCAATATTTTTTAATGCGGAGGTGCATAAGGATGATGGAAACATGATCAGAAAATTCCAAGCCAATCCAATCTACCGGTTGAGAGATATGCATAAAACAATTTTTCTACAAGAGGTTGTCATGAAATGCTATAGGAAGCTCGGAATTTCTACAGGATGGTTGCGAAGAAGCTACAGGAGGTGGATTCCATTGGAGAAATGGGTTATAAGGTCACTTATTCTTTAGGGAATGTTGAGAGAGGCCCCCAAATGCCACTTCCATCACCCGTACACTCCATTTCACCTAAACTTGCTTAAAATTTTCACTCTATCCTACCTAAACAAAAACACACACTGAGAATTGTTCTCCATTTTTTCATTCTTCACATTACCACCTCATGACTCCAACCCTATTACATGGCTTTTTATCACTCCCCTCAACACCACCATGCCAACCGGAGACTAGAAAAAGGGATAAAAAGGCTACTACAGTAAGAAACTCCTTTTGTAGCAACCTGTGCAGTCAAAATAAATCTATGATATTATTTTGTCCCCACCAACAGGAAGAATGGGGGAGAAATGTCTGCACCCAAGAAGGGAATCATCACCCTCAAAAAATCACTCCACCAGCAAATGCAACGCATTCATGAGAGAAACACATGCACACACACACGAACATCATAAGTCAAGGTGCAATCCAGTTTAGAAAACATGCACAACAACCTTACCTCTATTTAGAAATAGTATATGATCAGCTACAACACTCACATCAAGAGCGTATCAGGAGGAAAGCAACAAAAACAAGAAGAAAACCTAGAGGACCTCCAACATATTATCACTGCAACTTCAAGATCATTAGTAGCAGCTTTAGTACCACGAAAGGCAACTTCAACATTCATATTAGCAGCCTCAATATCACCTACAAAAAAAATCAAGGGTAAGGCTTAGGTATGCAATCCTTTAAACCTTTCCTACGATCTTATTTTAGCTTGAAAAATATTGCAAATGTATGAAGGAAAAGGTTTTTATAGCCAAGATTACTAGCATAGCAACCTCGGCCTTATCTAGCAATTAACTTCACTTTTCCACCAAGACACCCACTCATGGCGGAGAGGACAAGACAAAAGTGAAGAGGACTTGAGAAAGTGGGATGCGATCATTTAGTTGTGATGGAAGTCAAGGAGTGCGAAGGGATTAGTGAGGGTCAACTCAGTTAATTCAAAGCACTTTGAGTTTATTTTTCATCCAATGAAAAAATAGACAAAATTTGAAAAACAAAAAAAAAAATAATGAAAAAATATCAACAAAAATAAATTAAAAATAAATAAATAAGTAAAAGGTGGACCCACCACCTCTTGGCATGTAAAAATTAGTTTCTACAGGATTTAGGTTGTGTGCAACTCATGTACTCACCACTCTCCATCATCCCAGTAGCTCAAAAATCAAATTTCAACCCCTCTTGATTGCTACAGGAAGACTATAATAGGAGGGCTTTGAAAAGCTGTAGGAAGGCTCAGAAGCTGCTACAGGAAGCTAACAGAGTGCTATAGGAAGGAAAATTTCGCCAAAAACAACCACTAGAGTCTTGGGAAGTAAGGAAATATTCAAAGGAAGTGTATGTAAAAATTCCTTCTCTCTAACATTTAGCATAAGGATTCCAAAATCACCTCAATCATCAAGAAAAAGTACTCTACAAATTTATAGTTTAGGTTCTATTAAGATAAAATAGTTGGATTGGTTAAGAATTTTCTTAATAATATGGTGTGTTGAATATGGCAAGGGTGCATGTTGTAATTGTTCTTTCCTCAACCTTGAAACAAGACTGTCAAATATTTCTTTTGCTACAACAACCTCCACTGCATAGAAATCTATAGGGTCTGCAAAAGGTGCTACAAGAAAGTCAGAGGTTGCTACAGGAAGCTTGTTAGTGAACAAAATTTCCCTCAAACCATAAGAAGAAGGAAAGAATCATGAGGGAAAGGGTAAGAAATATTTTTCTCCACCAATACTTGGCATGAAAACCCTTAAAATGTTCTCAATTATGAAAAGCATACTTTGTAGCTACCACATATTTAAATCTCAATAAGAAAGATGACTGAATTTGTGTCATTAAGGATAAAGTGTATTGGGTTGCATGTTGAATTATACCTTCTCCAACTTCGCATTACGACAAATATTTTCTCGATATGAAAATCAATCATGGTCAAGCATAGTTAACCATTGTCCAATGTTGCATTGTGACAAGGATTGTCTCAATATGGAAATCAACCATGGTCAAAAATGTTTATTTTAGGGTTTGTAATATTTACCTTAGGGTTTATATACCTTAGTTTTATAACTTTTATCCCTTTGGCTTATTATTCCCTTGGGTTTATTAATCTAAGGGTTCATATTCCTAGTGTTTAATATTATTCTATTAGGTTTATAATCCCTTAGGTTTTTATTATTAATGTGTAGGTTTTATAATATCATCATGGTCAACCATGTTTTATAAATTCAATAATGGTCAATTGTGGTCCAACGTCACATTGTGATGAATATTGTCTCAATATGAGAATCAATCATGGTCAACTATGCTCCAATGTCACATTGTAACAAAGATTCTCTCAATTTTAAAATCAATCATGGTCAAGCATGTTCAACCATGGTCCAACGTCACATTGTGACAAGGATTGCCTCAATATGAAAATCAACAATGGTCAACCATGTTTATTTTAGTGGTTATAATATTTATATTAGGGTTTAAGTACGTTGGGTTTATAATATTGGTCCCTTGGGTTTAATATTATTCAAACATGGTGAAGCATGTTTTATAAAATCAATCATGGTCAACCATAGTTAATCATGGTCCAACGTAGCATTGTGACAAAGATCGTCTCAATATCAAAACCAATCATTGTGTCAACCATGGTCTAACGTTGCATTATGAAAAAAATTATCTCAATATGATAATCGTGGTAAACCATTGTAAACCATGGTCAATCATGATCAACCTTGGTCAACCATGTTTTAAAAAATTGAACATGGTCATCCATGGCCAATCATGGTCAATTATGGTCAAACGTCACATTGTCACAAATATTGTGTTGATACGAAAATAAACCATGTTTATTTTACTGTTATAATATTTATCGTAGGGTTTATATACCTTGGGTTTATAATATTAATCCCTTGGGTTTAATATTATTCGATTGGTTTCATAATCCCTTGGGTTTATAATATCAATCCCTTGTGTTTATTATTCCCTTGGGTATATAATATCAATCCCTTGCATTTATGATATCAATCATGGTTAACCGTGGTCAATCATAGCTAACCATGGTTAAATGTCGCATTGTGACAACAATTATCTCAATATGAAAATCAACCATGGTCCAACGTTGCATTGTGAGAAATATTGTCTCGAAATGAAATGAAAATCATGGTCAAGCATGGTCCAACATCACTTTGTGATAAGAATTGTCTCAATATGGAAATCAACCATGGTCAACCATATTTATTTCAAGGTTTATAATATTTACCTTAAGGTTTATATACGTTGGGTTTATAATTTTTATCACTTGGGTTTAATATTCCCTTGCTTTTATAATATCAATCCCTTGGGTTCATTAATCTAAGGGTTCATATTCCTAGGGTTTAATATTATTCCTTTAAGTTTACAATCTCTTGGGTTTTTAGTGTTAATCCCTAAGGTTTATTATTCCCTTGGGTTTATAATATCACTCATGGTCAACCATGCTCAACCATGTTTATTTTAGTGTTTAGGGTTTATATAGATTGGGTTTATAATATTAGTCCAATGGTTCAATATTATTCCTTTAGGTTCATAATCCCTTAGGGTTTTAGTATTAATCCTTTTGACTTTATTATTCTCTTGGGTTTATAATATCAATCCCTTGGGTTTATTATTCCCTTAGTTTTATAATATCAATTATGGTCAATCATAGCCAACCATTGTTGAATGTCGCATTGTAACAATGATTGTATTAATATAAAAATCAACCATGGTACAACATCACATTGTGAAAAAGATTGACTCGATATGAAAATCATTCATGGTCAACCACGGTCCAACGTCGCATTGTGACAAGGATTCTCTCAATATGGAAATCAACCATGTTTATTTTAGGGTTTATAATATTTACCTTAAGGTTTATATACCTTGGGTTTATAATTTAATATCAAATATATTTTACTTTAAATACCTATTATTAAAAACTAATAAAAATAACTTATTTTAATTTATAATTATTTTCCATATTAACTAATATATAATTTATTAAATATGACTAACACAACCACATTATATTATTATGTAGTTGATATTTATGTCGTTAGGGCGTATATTCAACCACATTTTATAAATTTAACATTAATAACATTACTTTGAACATCCATATACAATAATGTGCATATATATATATATATTATATATATATATATATATATATATGAAATGTACATTATTGTGCATAATGGTATATGAATTTATTTAAATGTAAACAACTACATTTATCTATTTAAATGTACATTTCTATGGATTAATGTACTTTAGTCTATATCAACATATTTCAATGTTCATTACTGAAAGGCACATTAATGAATATTAATTAATGTACATTGATGTATAGAAATGTATATTAACATACAATAATGTAAACTAATAAATGTACATTAATGTATAGTAATATACACTACCATAATGAAATATAAACATCAATACTAAGAAGCCAATGAACTATAAACCCAACCAAATAATATTAAACCCTAGGGGTGAGTATTAATTGCAAAGCCTATGAAAAATATTATACCCCACGAATATGAACCCAAGGGATAATAAACCCAATCTATTAATAAACCCCAAGAAAAATAAACCCATGGAATAATAAACCCAATGGATTAATAGTAAAATGCAAGGAAGTATAAACTCAAGGGAACAATATTAAACCCTAGGGATGAATATTAATTGCGAACCCTATGAATAATATTACATCATAAGAATATGAACCTTTAGATTAATAAACCTAAGAAATTGATAAACTCAAGGGAGTAATAATAATCCATAGGAATTTGAACCTTAACATTAATAAACCTAAGAAATTGATATTATAAACGAAAAGGAATAATAAACACAGGGGATATAAAATTATAAACCCAAGGTATAGAAACCCAAAGATAAATATTTTAACCCAAAAAAAAACATGGTTGACCAACGTTGACCATGGTTGATTTCATTAATACTAAAAACCCAATGGACTATAAACCCAAGGGAATAATATTGAACCCTAGGGCTGAGTATTAATTGCAAACCCTATGAATAATATTATACCCTATGAATATGAACCTAAGGGATAATAAACCCAATGCATTAATAAACCAAAAGGAAAATAAACCCATGGAATAATAAACGCAATGGATTAAAACCAAAAACCCAAAGAACTATAAACCCAAGGGAATAATATTGAACCCCACAGATGAATTACCCTAATGGTTGTATACTTAAACCCCAAAGGATTATAAACCCAAGGGAATAATATTAATCGAAGGGATTAATACTAAAAAAAATGTTTTTATATTCCTTTTCATTTTTTAGTGTTAAGCGCTTCGGTTCATATTATTTTCCTTTATAATATCAATCACTTGGGTATATTAATCTACGTGTTCATATTCCTACGCTTTAATACAAAAACTGCGAGGGATTAAAAAGCCATGGGAATAAGATTAACCTAAGGCATAATAAAGGAAATGGATTAATACTAAAAACCCAACAAACTTTAAAGACAAGGGAATAATATTAAACCCTAGCGATGAATATTAATTAGAAACCTTATGAACAATATTATACCCTAGGAATATGAACCGAAGGGATAATAACCCCATTGGATTAATAAATCTAAGGGAAAACAAACCCAAGGAATAACAAACCCAATGGATTAAAACTAAAAAGCCAAGGAACTATAAACCCAAGGGAACAATATTAAACCCTGGGGATGAATATTAATTGCAAATCCTATAAATAAGATTACACCATAGAAATACGAACCTTTAGATAAACAAACCCAAGGAATTGATAAACACAAGGGAATAATAACAAATCCTACAAATATGAACACTAACATAAATAAACTCAAGGAATTGATATTATAAACTTAAAGGAATAATAAACCCAAGGGATAAAAGTTATAAACCTAAGGTATAAAAACTCTAAGATAGATATTTTAACCCCTAAAATAAACATGGTTGACAAAACTTGACCATGGTTGATTTGCATATTAAAACGAACTTTCCTTAATTAAGAATCATTTATTGTATTTAATTAT
>APFE030678868.1:149200-164069 GCA_000404065.3 Pinus taeda
TCCCAATCGTTTTGATCTTTTGTTCATCCTAAGATGATTTTGTGAGTAGGGCATTTTCTGATTTCCAGGAAATATTTTATGTAGCTTATGCTTGATGGATTAATTTAATTTCCTGTCTATTTGAATTTGAAGTACTCTTTCTGTCATGGATGCCAGATTTGCTCCGAAAATACAAAACAGCAGGAGACATGGAAACTGCAGATGCCTCTGAGAGATATGACCACTCAGAATCTAGCGCATCAGATTCGGAAATTGATGCATCTTCTTCTTATCCTCCCCAGCATAATCAACTGGAAACAAATTTTGTTTTTGTTTGTGAGGATTGGCCATGAACCAGTGAGGCTCCTGTATCATTTTGCATACCATAAAAACCCTGTTTACATTGATTCTGCTGTCAGAGGGCAACATGTCATGCGAGATAGATGATTCTCGAGACTTGTACTGGTACTGCAGCTAGCTGGAAGGATTGGTCCTCGAAGGCATGGAGTGCAGTGGATAATCCCTGTATATAAAATGACCCTATATATGATGACTATTTGTTCGGGCACTAATTGCTGCTGCAGACCTGGAATGCCACCCTTTGGAATTGTGGAAAAATCTCGTTGTATGATTTAGGTTATATGGATTCTAGCATTTTTAAGGTTTATGTTTGTTTAACTTAATTGTTCAGTATCTCTGTTAAATATATGCTGTATTTTATTTTAAACTTTGTTTGGCCATAATATGTGTTTTTTAAGTTTGATGGACTGTGTCAGTTCTGGTGCTACTGGACTTTGCTCTAGTCTTTAAAGTGATTAATTGCTATGGAAGTAATTTCTGTATTGAATGGTCAGTGCACATGGTCCCCAATCTTATAAGTCAATATGTTTCATCTCTTAATTGACAGAAATTACCTTTGGGTATGTTTTATTGACAGATTTGGTGAGTCAGTAAATGGTACTCCAAAGCCTACATCTCCTGGTCTAGGAGAAACAAAAATATCGGAAGAAGAAAAGAGGAAAGCGAGGGCTAAGAGGTCTGTTCTTTGAAAATTCAGGAATTTATTCTCTATATTCCTGAGATTATGATGCTATTTTCCTTATCTTCTGTTTTCCTTATCTTGTGTGTGTCTAATTTATTGTCAGTTTAATTTGCTTAATATTTTTATCCAAAATTATGATACACATTTGATTTACTTCAGAATAATTGGAATCTGACAATGCCCAAATTATTGGACTTACTTTGCGCTCATCTGCTGATGATGAAGCAAAGAAGAAAGCTCGTTTGGCTAGATTTGGAGTGGATGTGAAATCTGCTTCCTTGGAAGATGACAAGAAAAAGGTAAGGGCTGTAAGGTAAAATCCTATTTCAATGATTGTGTCTGAACAATATTATTTGTTTGCTTTGTATGTTATGATGAAGATCACATCTGTTTCTTGCCTTTGTGCATTTCATAAATTAAGCTTTAATTGAAACTTTATTTTATATGGATGCATACCTGAGGGCATTTCTTGTTTAATATTGAAAAAATTATTATAAATTGTTTGTTTATCTTAGGTTTGCCTCGGCATTGGATGGAAGCACTTCAGAGGTAAACAAAAAACTAAAACCAGACCTGGTAGAGACTGTGGCATCAACATGAATGGTGAGTGTAAGTTCCTCGATCTCTTAAATCCTAATTTGGTTTGATTTTTGTTGCATGATACAAAGAAACACAACTGATTACTTTATTTATGATTCAGGCTTGGGATTCTAAGGCAAAGATGTTGTCCCTGTTGCAGAATAGCACAATCAAGCAATGTTAGATACTGGATATGATAAAAAAATAGGCTAGTGGGGCTACAAATTGCATTAAATTTTGGTTGAGGATTAATGCCATTTTGGTAAAATCATTAATTAGTTTTTCTTTTATGTTTTGTCTAGCTTTCTCATTTCTGGTGTCTTTCTTCGCTACATTTTGATTTGTTGTTAGCCTCCCCATTTACCCTTTTTATAGCCTTCTCTGTTAGCATTCTCGTTTAACTTCACTCTTTTCTGTCCCCTCTTAATTTAATATTTGCAGCGCTTACATTTACATGGAATCTTATTTGTGTTTGAATTTTTTTTTTGTTATTCTTGTGGCCGCTTAGGCTTTAACCATCCATTTTACAGGTTTAAAATTTCTCTCATCTACAAGGTCAAATTGTCTTTGGTTTTGCTTTGAATTGCTCATCTATCCACCCTCTGGACTTTCTTGAAATGCCCTAACCAGATTGGGAATGTCAATTGACAGGCAAAACTTATATAGAAGATTTGAAATAGAGCATGTGAACTTCGAAATTTGTTGTTTTGTTGGTCACTTAATTTCTGTGGTGCTTCACATTTTCTGATTGGTGCTTCTAAATTCTGCTAATTTTCACTGTTGAAATCTGCTGAAATTTTAGCATCAGTTATTTCACTTTCATCAGTTATACTCAATTCCTCCTCTTATTTTTCTTTTTCTCGATATCTGCTAGGATCCCCTACTTTTCTTTGTCTCTCTTTGTGTCATTTTTGTTTTTTTCAATTGTTTCTCTTTTATTTGAAGAGTATCCAGTGCCTTCATGTCTTTTTGGTCGTTTTAACCCCAAAGCATTTCGTTGTGGCTGCTGCACTTTCTTGGCTGATGGTAGGATTTTGGGACCATTTTAATGTTTTACTAGGTTTGCTAATAGTATTTTAGGAATGAAGCTCATTTGACCCGCATAGACATGCAATTTTGTGTTTTACTTAAAATGACAGGAATGCAAATTCCTCATCTTATGATCTAGTTGGACGGTTTATTTGGTCAAGGGGGCTAGGCAGTCTTCGTTTTGCTTAGCAAATGACAAAATGCAATTTCCTATTTTTGACCTAGGTGAATGATTCATTTGCTCAAGGTGGCCATGTGCTGTATAGATTTATAATTGTAAATGGGAGACTTAATTTTATATGATATTTTGATAAAGCTTATGTTCATCTCGATCTGGGTTAGACTGTGATGCAGTATATTTTGCCTTTTTCCTGAATCTTTAAAATGTGGACCAGCTGTCAACTTTGACATGAATACAGTTGCCCAAATCTATCTCATGTATACAACATACTGTGCTGACTACGAAAAATGCAGAATTTATAGGATTCTGTTATACAAAATAAAAACACATGTATGCTTTGGGAATTTGATTTTCTGGTAAAATTCTAATTTGAAGGTAATTTTGTTCTCTCGTTCTCTAAGAATTGGGAGATTTGTAGATCATGCATTGTGGGTGAAAAACACAGAAATTCAACGATTGAGTGAAACTGAATTATGCAACTTGCACCACGTTGTGGGGAGCTAAGTCAAGGGTTCGATGAAACCTTCAGGTTTGGAATTTGGCAAACCTGAAAAAATTCGAAATTCAGTGGTAATGCTTGGTACTAGTGGTATTGCTTCTGAGGACAAGGGCAATCCTTTGACAATAGCTCATATACAAAGTTTCGAAGCTTCTATATCTTAAATGGCTAAACAATATTTGTTAGACCTGTGGATTTTAGTATATGAAACCATTTATACTTATGTTAGCTCACTAATTGGCTCCCTTATGCAGCAATGTTCTTGGATCATATGCCCATTTCATATGGAATGTCTACTAAGTGGTTCTAGTTAATGGGGCATTGATTTGAGTGTTTAATATATTTTTATTCTTTATCAAAGTATTTTTTTCCTCTATTTGCTTTCTTCAATTTATGCCTTACAACGTTTCCTTTGCAACATCTGGTGCAAATGCTAGTTTAAACCATAATCTATTCAACACGGGACAAACAAGCCAAGGACGAAGCGGAGGCCATGAGCATGGAGCCATGGAACCAAGAATGGGAAGGTCACTACGTTGTAAGAACGCTGATAGAACCATGAGCTATGGATCCATGACCAAGATGAAACCCTAACGTAAGAAAAATAGTATCGTTCGAACATTTTTCGATATGAATATTTTGCAAGAATATTCCCATTGCATTTCGCAACGATTGCAATGGTGTAGTCCGTACCCACCTTTTTTCACACCACAAATGTAGTATAACCCTCACAATAACAAATATACAACATTTGAACCTCCACAGTCTAATCAACCTAGATTGCCTACAATAGGTACCACAACTAATCATATCCCTACATACTATGGTACCTCATGAAATTATTCTCAATGACATGACAATCAAAGTTTGTCCTCCTTATTGAGGATTAAGGAAGTTAACCATGGTCTTAGTAAGTGATGCTTCCGTTATACCAAAGAAATAATTGAAGTTATATTTTTATCTAGACATTTTGATCTAAATATTTAAATAGTATTTTATTAAAAATGTATGGAAATTTATAGGTTGTAAATTGTTGAACAAAGTAGTGATATTATTTTAAATGAAGTAGTGATATTATTTTGAGCCCTAGTCCAATTTTGCCAAGTTTTATGGTTTCAAATGTATATATTCTAATGAATTTGAAATAAATGAGATTGAAATTTATAAAGGGATCTCTATCTTCCCTTTTTAGTTAAATATTGTGTTGTTTCACAATGTTATGACTTCTAGAATTTCTATCTTGAGGATACCTTCTCTATTCGAATTTTCATCAGTTATAGTTGCATATTTTTCTCAAATTTTTTCTTTTTTCTCAATTAAACCTTTAATAAGTTGTCATTCCTTGTCCTTTTGTATTCCTTAGAAAATTCACGTTAGCCATAGACATTTTAAGGCTTTTCGCAAGTCAACATCTTAGTGGTTCCGATGCATTAGCAGTTCGTCCATGAAATTGGAATGAAGAAATTGCTATCATTTTCTATGGATAACTAGATCAGGTTATTTGTGAGATTGTGTGATATCCCAATATTATTTTATCGCTCATAGAGCATATGTACTAAAGCTTAGATACAACTACTTTTCTTTATGGGGCCTTCTTCTGATGGCTAACTCTATTTTTTTTCTCCATTAAATATATACCAACTCTTCATGATTCACATTGTAATGGTCCTTATTATGGAGAGGAAAAGGTCTTTTTGTTTAAGACGCTTCTCTTAGTTTCATGTTTTTGTCATGACGTAGGTTGTTGAAGGAATAAATCATGGTTGTTATGAATTGAGTTAAGCTAATAACAATAATGAAAGAGAAACCATGGATAATATTGTAAATTATGCAAAATTTCCTCTCTCATTCTTGACAACAAAGGTTTGTGGATTTATAAAACTATGTGTTGTAGATTAAGTATTTTCACTGCTCAGAATTTTTGGCTATTGTTGGTCACATCAAAATAGATATTCTGACATACTTTGGGCTACTTATAATTGATTCATATATTGTACTATATATGTAACACCCTCCTCCCACATCTACCCAAGTAACCATCCAACTGGGGTGAACATGTGATGAGAGGCCACTATGATTATGTTCAACCTCTTCTATGACCTTAAGGAAGTGGAATCGGCAGAAACACAACAAAAAAGCCTTCCACATCAGATACAAAACTCCCATGAAGCATCCCAACCACTCAAGTGGCTATCCCCTGGGTCCCACTAACCTTTTTGACTACTTGACCCCCAGACGCTCCCATGATATAGACCTGATAGGGTCCACGAAGCTTTGGATGCTCTCATGTCAATGCATGCCAGTGTCGAGGGACTATTTTCCCAATGTTTTTCTAGCATCCTTGAGATTTGAGCCACGTTTTCAAGCCCAAAGCCCAGGTCACTGCCCAAAATTGAATGACACCTTGAGAATAGAAAGATAATAGGGAAACAATGATGGAAATGCAAATACTTGAAGAAGTTATTAACCAAATCCCCGCTATCCATGACAAGAATTTTTTCAAACATATCACAAATATGTAATATATAGGTGTAAAAAAATTATTTAAGCATGGGGGTCTCAAAATTATCTGGGAATCACTATGAATCATTGTTTCCTTATATCATTTGCTGCATTATCATTTATTAGCTCATAGATACATTGTTCATTAATTTATAGTAAAAAAATGATGTGAGCCATATATAGCCATTTTCATAAAACATATACATAACCAACATAATAGTAATAGAAATACTAAGGAAATCACAACCATATGATCCACATATAAACTAGTATAATGTTCATAGAAGTACAGGGAGAAATAACTTTATATTAATGATGAAAAATCCAAACATAAGATGGGACTACCACTTTCCACCCGGCCATAGATGGCTGAGCCAAATCTCTATTCAACCATTTACCCCTGTGCCATATTCCAAGCATGAATGTGGGTCTCAAACCAAAAGAACCAAACAGGGCATCCTGAAGCTAAATCACCTCACCCTCATCAATAGAAACTAGGTTTTATTGTAATCCATACTAGATCCCTAGGCCAACACAATAAGAATATAATAATAGGATTTACTATGATCTCCACCCGGTCACTAGGCCAAACAAGCATGGATTCCACCAGATATCTCCACCTACTCCATGAGGAATTTTCCTATCTCCTAGTCTCACAGGCTTTACTACAATCCACATTGGATCACTAGGCCCTAAACCAAGACCCACTCTCCAAGAATTACAGTAAACCCCATCTCGAGATTACTAGGCCCAACAGAGAGCAACCCATTTCTTATATTTACAATATATCCTCCCATTTACCAATAAGGATTGCTAGGCCCACCGAGGTAATACAATCCTGTCTTTACCTTAACCCACAGTCTGGATCAGGAGTTACTAGGCCAGTGGCTTTACCGTGATCCATATTCTAGTTCAACGACCACTAGGCCATGTGCTCTATCATTCATAGATCCACCTGACTTAGCTTCGAATCCATTTGTCAATCCATCTCAACCAAAATAGCAGAACCCCATCACACCATGACTATCTGCAAATGGAAAGGCTAGACTAAAAACACGATCAAACCTAGAAAAGCCCATTCCATCGAAGCAAAAGAACCACATGCAATAAAATGCATGCCAAATCAAGTAATAAAAATACACATGCAAATAAATACCTACAAAGAATATTGTTGTAGCTACTTGATCCTTCTCTTCCTTGATCGCACCTTCCTTCCTCTTGCCTTCTTTTTCCTTTCTTGATACAATACCAAGTGCTCCAAGAAAACTCTAAGTGTCCAACAGTGAGAGAAAGAGAGAGAGTAATAAGAGAGCTCCAAAAATGAACAAACAAAAAGGTTACAAACTTATCCTCAAAAGCGTTTTTATCAATTAGGCCTCTATTCTCTTCGTTTTCCATTATTTTCCTTCATTTTCTTCCCCACATGCAACCTAGTACCTTTCACCTTCATTTTCCACTAACTCCCATTATTTTCATAAATAAATGTGACAAAAATGTCATTTTGCCTTTCCAAAGCCTTTATCATTGTCTTTGCCAAATTTGTTAGCCATAATAAGCCAAATGAATATTTAGTAGGATGTTTTTCCCAACATTCAGCTTGCAATAAGTGTGCCATCAACCATGATTATTATGCTTTCCTTTATTCACTCTTATTACATGAAATTTTGATCGCAACTGTTACAATATATATTCAAGTAGAAAAACATTCAACTTGATCATGTTTGGTGTATCTTCAAGATCATGTAAACATGTCCTAAACACATTGATACAGGTAAATTGCTTTTCGATTAGGTTCTCTCTACCCTCAATTTGTTTTGTAGAAGTAAAAAATATGAAATTATTTGTAACATAAATAACACAAATGGGAAAAAAGTGAATACCATGGGAATATGGAAAAAGAAGATGAATACATCATAAGAATATGTTGTACAATATTTATTCATTTGGTTGTTTCCAATTTGGAAGAAGGTAGAGAATCAACATTCACACACACATACATATATATAATAAGAGTCAAAGTATGTACACTATTAAGAATATAGGCATATATATATATATATATATATATATTATAATATATATATAATATTATTATATATATAAATATATATAACACTGAAATTCAATAGTGAGGATGTATTTGAGAGAAAAAGTTTTGCAAAATTATTAAAATAATCAAATATTCAATGTATATTAACAAAAAATGTGAATTTGAAGAAAAAAAAAAAAACAATGAAAAAAATGCACTCACATCCACATAATCAATATGGAAAAACATAATGTTGCTATCAATAAAATCATATCGAGGAAAAACTTTAAAAAGTGAAAATGGAGATAAACTAAAGTAAACAGAAGAGATCAAATATAGAATTCATAGTTTCATTGCCAATGAAGCCTTATTAGTAAAAGTGATTTTAGGAAGTAAGTTCCAAAAATAATCCAACAATAAAACAACATCTGTAGATTTAGTGAAAGTTGAAATACCTTTTGTTAACTCAAGTGAAGTCATACATTTGTTGAAGGATGTTGTCGTACCAGTAAATAAAATAATATCAAATAACATCATTATGCATTAAGTAAATCATAGCAAGATCAAAATATATATTAAGAAATCTACAAGTAGATGGTTCATTTAATTGAAGGGGTTTTTCCTTTTGCATGCTTTGAGGATGAAGTATTAAGGAGGCAATACTAGTAATACCTACAATGTATTAAAACTAGGATGTAATATAGCAATACCTATGTAATATGTAGTAAATGTCTTATTAATACTCATATCATCATTAGGAAATATTTAATGAATAATAATGATTAGTATTAAGGAGGCAATACTAGTAATACCTACAATATATTAAAACTAGGGATCTAATATAGTAATAGTTATGTAATATGTAATAAATGTCTTATTAATGATCATACAATCATTAGGTAATCCTTAATGAATAATAATGATAAGTTGTAAGTTTTTCAAAAATCATGACCAATCATAGATTAATATATATGTAATTGTTATGGAATATGGATTACCTTATATATTCATGGCAATTTTATGAAATGGACAATGAAGTATACTTAATAACTAAAGTTTTGAGTATCTAAACACCAATTCTAACCAATATAGATCTATGCCGAAAGGATATAAACACTATCTCTATATATTCTGTATGTCAATCTCTAGGGACCCAAAGCATGCTCCTGCCTCTCCACAAGCCAAGGCACACCCCTAGAATCCTTGGTGAAATAAGATGCTATGGGTGAGAAAACTCTAGCAAGAAATGTGATGAAAGAATTACAATATTTGTGATGATACAAAAAAGAGTCTGTTGAAAAAATGAGGACAAGATTAGTCACATTCACCTTGTGGTGTGGTGGACGAGCAACAAGCAAATGGTAGAATGAGTCATTGATTGTATATAATGATGGAATGTCTGCTGGGTAAGGTGGCATGACATGGTGGAGTCGAGCAGAAACATTGCGTAGATGTGCTAGCACATGGGAAAAAGGGTGAGGTCATCTTGAATCAAGGTTACCAACCAATAAGTGACAGTCGACCTAAGTTTATAGTAGAATAAAACTACATGACTAGTGCATGGTTCATACGTATGGGAAGAACCACATGCTGGGTGAGAGAAACTCAAAACATACTCAAGTCATATGCAAAGAGGACATGGATGAGTATGAGTGATACGAAACGATGTGAGGAACATAAGATGAATGAGCTTGGGCCTACAGTAGTGGAAACCGATGTTGGCCTTAAAAAACTTAATCAAGATGGACTATAGGGTGGTAGTTACCCATGATAGCATGTCAAGTGACCTTAGTGGGGTTCATATGGTGGAGTAAAAGGAAATTGTTGTTTCAGTCTATTTTTCACTATGTGATCTTGCATGAACAATTCATTGTATTCATTGATCTTTTTTATTTGTGGTTTTGAATAAAATTAGAACGTCGAATAGTCATTCCTTATGAAATGGTGCATATGTATGATGTTGTCAATGTTCTTTTAATGTCTTGCATATAATTATCATGTTTTTCTAACGGATGAACTTAATTGGAATGAATTCACAATATTATTATTCCTTTATATTGATGAAATTCCACGCTTTAGTATAATATAGAGATTGACATGGCTAATATATTGTGAGGCATCGTCTGGGTGGATTAACATTGTGCTACACTAAGAAGTTGTCAAACATTTTAGTTCTATGCACTCAAGGGATTACAATGTACCTACAAGTAACCTTGTAACCATAGCAAGCCTAAGGGTCCTCATAGATGGTATCAGAGCTACAACTCAATGGAAGTTTAGTAGTTCAATAATGGAGCTTGGATGGAGATGTCTAACTTATGAGGTATTTCTAGTATTTGTGGTTCATATTCATTTAAATATTGTGCTAAGAGGATAAATATCATGGGGAAGAAACAAGACAACCGAAGGAACAAGTTATGCTTTGTGAATATGGAAATCGACAATAAGTTAGTACCTGCACTTGTTGATATAGGCACTATTTTTTTTTTCTTGAAGGCAATGTTGGTATATCATTTTGGGTTGAAAGTAAAAATGAGTAGGGAAGTAATGAAAGAATTCTAACTCTCCAAGGCTATGAAAGTGATAGGATTGGTAATATATGTTCCATTATTTAATGGTAGTTGGAAGTTACTTTTGGATTTCATAGTGATTCTTATGGATGCTTTTGAGGTGATATTGGAATAGGATTTCATGAAAGTAAGTTGGGTGCTTTTGATACCATGGATGTATAAACTCATTATCTTGGATGAAAATTGTAGATCATTTGTGCGCACATCCATATGAGTGAAGGAAAAGGATAATGTGCAACTTGTTTATGCACTAATCATGAATGGAGAAACACAAATGTTAGATGCCTATATATGTACAATAGTGAAAAAGGAAGTAGGAGATGATGAGTGGGGATGCTTATTCACCCAAGTAATTTTTATTTGATGAGACATGTTTGGATAGGAATCTAGATAGGTTTTCAAAAGTTATCTCACCAAGAAGACTAGTGGAACATCACATTCAGCTTGAGCTTGGTGCTTCACCACTAACAAAATCTCCTTACAAGTTGTGAGGACTCAAGATAAATGAGTTGAGGCATAAATTGACAGAGTTGGTTTATGTAGGGTTTATCTTTCCTTCCCTATCCCTTTATGGTTCTCCTCTACTCTTCAATAAGAATAATAATACAAGTGAGCTCAAGATGTGTACTAACCACCAAGCTTTGAACAAGAATACCATGAATAACCAGTCTCCCCTTCCACTAGTAGTAATTTGTTTTAAAAATTTGGCAAAAACCTTAATGCTTATGAAGTTGGATTTCAGATAAGGTCACTATTAGGATTGAATTATAGAGGGTGATGAAGTAAGGACAATGAAGGTAACAAGGTATGGTAGTTAGGACTTTCTAGTTATGCCTTTTTCTTTGTGTAAAACTCCTACTACATTTTTGAGTTTGATGAATAAGGTTTTGAATCCAATATTGGATAATATTTTCATGTTAAACTTTGATCATATCATAGTGTTCAATTAAAATTTAGAAGAAAATAAGAGACATTTTGGACAAGTATTCAAGGCATTTATCCAACATCAATTATACCTGAAGAAGACTAAGTGTATTGTCCCAAAAATGAGATACCATCTCTAGGTCATTTGGTTGGTTAAGGATCTATTCACTTAGACCTTGAGAAGATAAAGGTGATAGCATATTCGGAGGAGTCTCCCAATGTGAAGGATGTGAGGGTTATCACTGAGATGGCCAATTACTGTCAGAAGTTCATAGTAGGATATTGAACGATAGTATCTCTATTGATATACCTACTGAAGAAGGAAAATCATGAAGGTGGATAAATAAGAGTAGAATTTTGTTTCAAGAGCTCAGGCATAGGATTGTACCAGCCATTGTGTTGAAACTACGAGATTATGTGATATGATTTGAGGTCTAGATAGTTGTATTTGATTTCACCATAGGAGGCATTTTGATGTAGGGTGGTTTCCTAGTAGCTTTTGAGAGTAGGAACTTATAGCATTGGGAGAGAAGTTACCTCGTTCATGAGATAAAATGATAGTAGTACTACACTTCATTAAGATGTGGAGACATTATTTAGAGGGGAAGCTGTTTTTCGTAAAGGCATATAACATCACAACTAATTACTTAGATAAGCAACAAGAATTATCACTAAAGAAAGCTTAATGGCAAGACTGTTTTAATGAATTTGATATGACCATTCAATATTGGACATGGATGCTCAATGTAGTTATGGATGGCTTGTGAAAAAGGCATACATGGAAACAATTAAGGAAGAATGGGAGAACCTACCTACTCTAGGTCAGCGTTAGATTAAGTTTGTTGAGGATATGAAAAAAAGAATTCATGATGGGTTGCAAACAGGTACTACAATAAGTAATATAATGAAGAAGGTGGAAAAGGAAGGACGAGGAAGTTCTTACTAAAAATATGATATATTTTTCTATGGTTCTACCATGCATGTGTTAAAATCAAGTGGATTGAGGGAACTATTGTAGGAGTGTCATGACTTGTCTTGAGGAGACCACTAAAGATAGTAGATAAAACTGGGATTATTGGAGAGAGAATAATTTTGGCGAAGCATGAGATAATATGTGGGGGAGAATGTTTATGCTCTAATTAGATTCCAAAAAGGTAAGGCTAACACCATAGGGTAAGAAGGATATTTTCACACTTTACTAACTGTATAGAGACCTTGGGAAAGTGTCTTAATGGAATTCACCTCATAGGTGTGGGTGGTACAAGAGTATAATTGAGCCTAAGATAATTTTTTACCAATTCTCTATTTATTCCACCCTCTTACATACGAAGGTACCAAAGAGTCCGGATGAGTTAACAAATAAATTATTCCAGAATGTGATGAAAATTTGGGATCATCCATTTTGCATTGTGTTAAATAGAGATACAATGTTCATGGGGATGTTTTGGAGCTCATTGTTCAAACATATGGGAACGTAGATGCTACATATTTCTTACATTTTTCAATATATAAATGGACAAATGGAGGGTATCAATTCCCTAGTAGATGATTATCTTGAGAGTTATGTGTGCGCTAATAAAAATAATTGGCCATTCTTGTTAGTTGCAACTCAGATAATTCACAACCTGTAGAAGAGTGCTTCTATGGGATATATTACATTCAAGTTGGTTAGTACATAAATGCCTGTTACTCCACGTATGTTCATGTAGATCCTGGGGCTACTATGGGAGGAGCCCCTTAGCTTTGAAATTCATTAGCTATTAGTAGGAGATGTTGGGGATCACTCGAGTGTAGTTCAAAGATGCAGCAAAGACGATGAATTAGAAGTGCGTATACAAGAATATGAGAGATTAATAATTTCATGCAAGCGATATGGTCTTCATAAAGATTAAAAATGAGCTATTCTGACTGCCTGTTAGGATGTTCAGATCTCTAGTGAGGAGCTTTGAGTGGTCATTCTAAGTTTTGTAGAAAATTGGTGATTACATCTACAAGATAGAGTTACCTTTCCATTTGAGTGCACATAATCTAGTATTCCATATCACATAGATTAATAAGGTAAAGGTGGATGCAAAGGATGTTTGTAGAGTGGAGCCAACCCATTCCCTCTCATGGATTTTTGATAATTCAATGTTAGAGTTCTAGGAAAGAAAGTGAAATTGGAATTTGAGCATTGGAAAAAACAAAAAGAGAGGGTAATTTTTAAAATTGAAGGATTCTCTGAAGGAAAATGGATGGGATATCCATGAGTCCCTGTGGAGATGGGAGAAGGAGTTGAGGGATTATGAGAGTAATAATTTGCTGGAAGTCCCAAGGTCACTAGGGAAAGAAATGACTTGGGTTGGGGTAGGATGACATGACCTAAGGTTCTGAGAAATTCCCCCTTCTCATCCATGTGCCAAGGTGGACCCATAAAAGTGTTAATGATATATGCTACTTTGGGGGACATCATCGTTGCAATAAATGAGACGAGATAAGCACATAATTTATGATGATATAGGAGAGTGGGTATCAAAAAATAAAAATAAGTTAAGTCATGGTGGCTTGGTGACACAAAAGGTTAAGTGGTAGGTGAATAGTAAACTGAGTGATCAATCCTATGGGCTAAAGGGATGTCAGCTACGTAAGGTGACATGGCATGGTGGACTTAAGTAGGCATGTTAGGTAGATTTTTGTGATGTTTGGAGGAAGGGTGAGGTTGGCCCGACCTAGGGTGCCCAACCCCTATGGTAGGGCCATCCTAAATACATGGAGTAAAAAAGCACAGGTAGTGCACAATTCATATATATCTGAAGAACGGAACTTTGAATGCAAAGATGAACTATAATGGTACAAGGGACAAGGTGATATACTAGGGATCTTAGACAAGTGAACTCAAACATAAAAAAATGTAGATCCAAGATAGCCTTGAAGAACCAAACCTAGACTAAATGTTCGGTGGCAACGATTAACATTTTGGTGTTTGATGACATAGGTGGAGTTCATAAGTTTGGATAAAAGGAAATTACTATTTCGCTTTGGATTTTAGATATGTCATCTTGTAAGATGGAGCCTTTACCTCTGTGGACATTTTGTATTTGTGGTTTTTAATGAAATCCTAGGATGGGAAGACCATTCATTATAAAATGATGCATGTGTATGATGACTTTCCTGTTCTTTTGGTGTACTACATATAATGTTCATGCTCCATTAATGGATGAAGTTAACTAGAATGAAGTGACAATATTATTGTTACTCTACATTGATTAAATTCAACACTTTAATATAATATAGATATTCAAACATGTAATATATTGTAATACATAGTTTGGGTGAATTAACATTGTGCTACACTAGGAAATTATGGAGCACATTAGTGCCACATTGTTTAGGGATCATGGTGCACCACAAGGTGCCTTATAACAGTTGGATGCCATAGATTTGTGACACAATTTTTTTTATAAATTATTAGCACTAAATAAAAGCCATCATCAATCAAATTATATAATTTATATAAATCTTCATTAAATTATTAAAAGTAAAAAATCACTTGAAC
>APFE030678891.1:36403-64118 GCA_000404065.3 Pinus taeda
CCAACTCCTAAAGAAAAATTCTTTCTTTTGGAATGAGGAAGCACAACAAGCCTTTACAGCTCTAAAAAATTCCATGTGTTCCACTCCAGTTTTAGCACTCCTTGACTTCACCAAATCTTTCGTCATTGAATGTGATTCTTCGGGAACAGGTATTGGGGCAGTTTTAATGCAGGAAGGGAGACCATTGGCCTTCATAAGCCAGCAACTCAGTGGGAAGAATCAGGGCCAATCTACATACGAGAAGGAAATGATGGCCATCTTACATGCAGTTGACACCTTGCGACCTTATTTATTGGGGCGACATTTCCAAATCCGCACATATCATCACAGTCTTAAATATTTTTTTGAGCAACGCCTCTCCTCCCCACAACAAAATAAATGGCTAGCCAAAATGTTGGGATATGATTATGAGATCATCTACAAGAAAGGGAAAGACAATAGTGTAGCAGATGCATTATCTCACCAATTTGAGGAAGAAAGTACCCTGCTAGCTATTTCCCTCCCCATTCCAGAATGGAATGAAGAAGCTCGCAGAGAATGATTTTCACACCCCGAGCTCTCCCAACTCATTTCTCAATTACAGGCCGATTCAAATTCCACCAAGGGCTACTCGTGGGAGGATGATATTCTTCGCTACAAGGACAGAGTCGTAATATCACCAACATCCACCTTCAAAAGTCGCATTTTGGCAGAGATGCACTCCTCTCCCATTGCAGGACATTCGGGCTTTCAGAAGACGTATGCTCACACTAGAAAATCATTTTTCTGGACAGGCATGAAAAAGGACATCCTTACCTTCATAACTGAATGCGAGGTCTATCAACGCCACAAAGGGGAAACAGTCAACACACCAGGCACCTTACAACCATTGCCCATTCCGGCATCCATTTGGACCGAAGTTTCTATGGATTTCATTACAGGTCTTCCAAAGTCAGGGAACAAATCAGTCATCATGGTGGTTGTGGACCGTTTGTCGAAGTATGCTCATTTCTGCACTCTCCCCCACCCGTTTACACCCACCTTGGTTGCTCAAACTTTCATGGATCAGATCTTCAAATTGCATGGCATGCCCATTTCTATTGTGTCCGACCGCGACCCGTTCTTCACCAGCAATTTTTGGCAGGAACTCTTCAGAATACAAGGCACTCAACTAAAACTCAGTACTTCCTACCATCCGCAAACAGATGGTCAAACTGAAGCAGTCAACAAATGTCTAGAAACCTACCTTAGGTGTTTTACTTCAGAAAACCAACACCTTTGGGTACAGTGGCTACCTCTGGCAGAATGGTGGTATAACACCAACTATCATGCCACCACCAAAATGACTCCATATGAAGCAGTATATGGTCAACTTCCGCCTTCACCTACTTCATATCTCAAGGGCTGCTCAAAAGTCCAAGCAGTGGATCAACTCCTACAACACCGCGCAACTATGCTCGCCCATCTTCGAGAGAATCTTCACCAAGCTTAGAACCGCATGAAGCAACAGGTAGACCAGCATCGCTCAGAGCGCCAATTTCAAGAAGGGGATCAGGTCTTTTTACGGCTCCAACCATATAAGCAAACATCACTCAAAGACAAAGGATGTCAAAAACTCTCTCCCAAATTCTAGGGACCATATCAAGTACTTCAACGCATTGGAGAAGTGGCCTACAAGTTGGATTTGCCACCTACGGAAAAAATCCATCCAGTTTTTCATGTTTCATGCCTCAAGAAAGTGATTGGGAATAATTGCAGAATTTAGACTAGTCTACCGGAATTGGACGAAGAAGAATCCATCTGGCTTCAACCGGAACAAGTCCTCGACACACAAGTCAAGCAACTGCGCGGCCGCATGATTAAGGAAGTCCTAGTCAAATGGAAAGACACCTCTCCAGAAGATGCAACTTGGGAGCCAACCACTATTCTGCAGCAGTTTCCGCAGCTTCAGCCTTGACGACAAGGCTAGTCTTAAGGGGGTGGGCATGTTAGGGTCCCACCCTAACCCCCTTATCTATGTATGGGACCACGTCATAGTCAAGAGTCAATAAAGCCCATATTAATAATTGTAAGTGGTTAATCCGCAATTAATAAAGGAACCACAGTTAGTTGCAAATGGGTCGACGGTATTAGTAATAAGCGGTATTGACCCGTGGTATTACTTGTAGGAGTCATATATAAAGGATAGTAACTCCCTGCGAGGAGCATCGTGTTTTATTTTTGTAATCGAGCTCTGCTCTATTGGAGGTTGCCCCCTCGAAGAGGCAAGTGAACATTACTCTCTGAATAATAAAGTCTTCGCTATTCTGTGTTCTGGATATCTTTTCTTCGCATATTCTGTGTTCTCGGTCTCTTTTTCTTCGCATATTCTGTATTTGGGTATCATTTGCAGGTTAAGAAGCATAACACAAAAACACAAAAAAAATGTTTCTTCTCATTTCCTTTCAGAAGTATCTTGAATAGATGAAATTTACCTTTTCACTAGTCAATGGCACTCATTTCATCAGTTTTCATCTATTTTCCTACAAAAATAGGGTTAGTTGGAAAATTAGGGTTTGCTAGGGTTTACATTACACTTCAGTCTTCTTTCTTTTTCTGCAAGTAGAATTGTTTCTATAGAGTTAGCTCTCTTTCATCACAGCCAAAAGCTTCTTCTAGAAGCTCATAGAAGTTGGCTTGAGCTCCTAGTGATCTTGTGCCAGCTGACCAAGTGACAACCTGGAGTAAGAGCTAGTGCTTGTGCATACACCACAGTCGCTTCCAAGTTTGTTATGAACTACTGGGTTGATAAAAGTAAAGTAGGAAGCCCTAGGAGTTGCAGCATTATTGCTACAATACTGGTGCTCACCACTTTTTGGCGTTGTTGCTAGGGAATGATCAGAGTATTTTGTGATTACTGCTTTTTTCTATTTTCTTCTGCAACATTATGCTAAGTAGTTTATTTCAGCAAAAGTAGATTAGTCATTTCAATTCTGCAATTTCCATTCTAGCACAAGTAGATTAGTCATTTCGTTGCTTTCATTTCAATTCTGCAATTTCCATTCTAGCGCAAGTAGATTAGTCATTTCCTTGCTTTCATTTCAATTCTACAATTTCCATTTCAGCAAGTAGATTAGTCATTTCCTTGCTTTCATTTCCATTCTACCATTTCATTTTAGCAAGTTCATTTCAGTAGTTCCAATTTGTTTGTTCAATCAATTTTAGTTTTTCAGGTACAAGCAGAAAAAAAAGGGAAAACCACCCGAAAAGAGATTCCCTTTCATGCCTCATAGGAACCGAGATAATTCAGGGAAATTCCTACCCAACACCCCCATCAAATCACAAAGCCACCCTTCTCTCTTCTTTGGTGGTAGTGATCTGGAAGAACCTATAGGTGAACAACCATAGATATATGAAGATCCTATAGCAGAAGAAGAGGAAGAAACCATCCCTCCGGAGATAATGGCTAAAAATAGAAATGTTAGGGGGAATGGAGAAAGAGTAGAGGGTACCTTTCCCATCCAACAGACCAATGGGGACACTAAAATGAAGAACATAAGCCCTTCAGCCCTACCTCACTTCCGTGGGTTGACGACCAAAGATCCTGATACCTTTTTGTTTGAATTTTCTATTATTTGTCAAACCTATGACTTTGCAGAAGATGAGCGAAAGTTGAAATTGTTTCCTTCTACCCTCAAGGATGTAGCATTGCGCTGGTTCATGGGGTTACCTGGAAACAACATCACAACTTGGGCTCAGATGCAGCAAGCCTTTAATAACAAATACTGGGACTACTGTAGATCAAAAGATACAAAGGAAGAAATCCTTTGAATGACCATAGGAAGCGATGAATCCTTGGAAGATTATGAAGAGAGGTTTCAGCTCAGTTATAAAAGGGCTAGGTGCACACTTGACCCTGAATCTCTGAAGTTGGTCCTGCTCAGAGGAGTCCCGAAAGACCTTCTAGACACCCTCCATTTACTAGCTGGGGGGGACATTTACCAACTACCTTATGAAGACATAAAGATTGTCTTTAGAAACCATTATAGGGCAACCAGAAAAAGAGGTAGGGGGGGTCAACCCATAGCCAGTACCTCCTCATCCAGTTTATCCCTTAAAGGATAATTTGGAAATATGTTGGAAGATTTCAAGAGTGAAGTGATGCAGACTCTTGCCAAGCAAATGGATACCTTGCATATCAAAACAAAACAAGAGGAAGCAGAAAGAGCTTTGGCCATTTTTTGCCCTAGGTGCACCAGAAAGCATCCTAGGGACAAGTGTCCATTGAACTCTATGGAAGTGTGTTCAGTCTGTGAAGAAGATCATCCTACAAACAAGTGCCATTCCTTGCCTAGACTTAAAGTTGTATACGAGGGGGCTGAAGAAGCCACCGAACCACTCTATTTCATGAACCAAAGGAGGTCACATGGAATGAGACCTTACCAACAGGGAATGCAAGGGACATCCTAGGCATATTACAACCCCAATCAATCCACTTCCATGCCTTCTTGGGGTCTCCCTACTCATCCTTCCTGGTCCACACCCCCTCCTTGGTCATATCCACCTCAATATCATGCTCAACCAGCTACTCATTCATTCCACTCCTATGCTCAGCCATAGCCTCAGTGGAATACACCTCATCAGGGGTGGAGGGCCCAGTACAACACTCCTCCTGCTCTTTTGCCTCCACCACCTACTCAATCACAACCATCACCTCCTGCTCCATCAAGGCAACCCTAAATGCCTACTCAACCGAACCTAAACCCAAATAATAGATAGGCTCAACAAGTATATAGTGGGAAACCGGCATGCCCAACTTATGTTGTGGAGATTCAAGAGATTAGCCTATGATCTGGGAAGGTTATCCCAGATAACCAGCCTCTCCCTAAGGAGGATGACGAAGATAAAGAGGAAAGTGACCAAAAGCAATTCCACCTTTCCCTGAGAGATTATCCAGGATAACACAACCTACCCCAGAAGAAACTGAACTTCTGGGAGAATTGAAACAACTATGTGTTAAGATACCACTTCTCCAAGACATAAAGGATGTGCCTATATACAACAAGATGATCAAAGAGAAGTGCTTCAGACATCCAGGAAGGCGCAAGAGAGATGCCCGAACCATCAATGTCATAGGACAATTGTCTGACCTAATGTTGGGGTAGGTAATCTGTCCGAAGTATCTAGACCCTGGAAGCCCAGTAGTTTATGTCCACATCAATGCCACCATGATCCCCCATACCCTAATTGATCTAGGGGCTGCCATTAATGTGATGACAAAGGACACTATGCTCAAGCTCAACCTCCAGGGCTCCCTGAGAAAGACCACAACAGTACTGCAGTTAGCATACCGCTTCAGTGTGACCCCTGAAGGTATTGTGGAAGATGTAATGGTCTCCATCGATTCTTTGGAGTACCCTGCTGATTTCCTAGTTCTCCAACTAAAGGAAATGCTCACTGGGTATCCTCTCATCCTGGGAAGACCCTGGTTGGCTACTACAGATGCCTACATTAGCTGTCGAGCTAGGAACATGACAATCAAGAATGGGCATATGTCCAAGCAGCTATTCCTATACCCTCCTGCCTAACCTTTGCTAGAACATCATCTACCTCTCTGGTTGGAGGAGGAAGATGAGGATGAAGTCTATTCTGCACCACTGTGTGTAGTAGAAAATACCATGGGGGGGAACCACAAACTGAGGATGATATCATTGAAAACTTAATTCAGAATCCACCCCCTAGTATGTTGGCATTAGAAGAGCTAGTGAAAGAAACCCAAGACAATCCTTTAGCTGGTTTCTGTGTGGCCGACCTGACCTCTCTCTGACTTAAGAATATAGAGTTTAGCCCAAAAAGAACCTTGAAAATCAACTCATCCCTATCCACCTCCCAGGAGAAGGAACTGTGTAGCTTATTAAGAACCCATCTAGATGCCTTCACCTGGAGCTATAAGGAGATGAAGGGAGTGCACCCTTCAATCTATACTCATCACATTTACATTAAGGAAGATTGCAAACCAGTCAGGTAGCCTCAAAGGAGGATGAATCCAGCCCTTAAATACATTATCAAGGAAGAATTGCAAAAGTTACTGGATGCAGGATTCATCTACCCCATCTCTAACAGTTAACGAGTCTCTCCTTTGGTTCTAGTGCCAAAAAAAAATGGTAAGTGGAGAATCTCTGTCGATTATTGGGAACTAAACAAAGCCACCAAGAAGGACCATTTTCCTTTACTTGTGATAGATCACGTGTTAGATGGTCTGGCGGGGAAAAAGTTTTTCTCCTTCCTAGATGGGTTTCAGTGGGTACAATCAGATCCAAATCAGCCCGGCAGACCAAGATAAGACCACTTTCACTTGTCCTTAGGGTACCTTTGCATATCAGGCCCTTCCTTTTGGCTTGTGCAATGCTCCCGCCACTTTCCAGAGAGCAGTATTGAGTATATTCTCTAAACTAGTTCATGATGCAGTGGAAATATATATGGATGATTTTACTCCTTATGGTTCTAACTTTCAGGAAGCTTTATCTAACCTGGGAAAAGTTTTGGACAAGTGTAGTGAAATGAACCTATCCTTTAGTCCAGAAAAATGTGAATTCTTGATGATTGAAGGGACCGTGCTAGGTCATGCAATCTCGCAACAAGGATTATAGGTGGACCCCAACAAAATTGCCATCATCCAAAGGGTCCCACCTCCTGAAAAGGTGAGAGATGTTCAAAGTTTCCTAGGTTTAGTGGGATATTATAGAAGATTCATTAAAGATTTCAGTAAGCTAGTCTCTCCATTGTTTGGTCTTTTGGGGAAATATGTCGAATTTATATGGACTAACCACTATCAAGAAGCCCTAGATACCTTGAAAAGTAAACTTGTGACTGCCCCAATTTTGAGAGGTCCAAACTGGGCCCTACCTTTCCACATACACACAGATGCCTCGAACAAAGCAATAGGGGTAGCCTTAGGGAAAATTGATGAAACGTTACCTTATGCCATATACTTTATAAGTAAGAATTTGCCAAAGGTAGAATTAAAATACACAGTGGGCGAGAAAGAACTCCTAGCTGTTTTCCATTCCTTAAATAAATTTAGACATTACATTACAGGCTATCAGACCTGTTAGCTCTGCTAGATACTTCAGCATTTGGAGGACCAAATACCAGCTTGGTCGTGTGTTTATGCTAAAAGAGAGATCACATCAATCTATTTTCTCCTTCTCCTTCATTTTCCTTATACTCTCATAACCCCCACTACCTCCGTTCTTTCCTCCAAAACTCGTTATTAGCCCCTGTTTTGTCAAGCCCCTAGGCGCTAAACTTTAAACTCATATAACCGCGTGCTTTTACAGGACCCCGAACCTGTCGTTTCCCTGTCACATCAGTTAAAAACGTGTGCATATAAACCCTGCCATTCGATTGTTTATCGCGAGATCCAACAGTATTCGCTCCTCCCCGTGCCTGCAAACTAACCACTTGTTAACTTGCGATAAACTGGTTTCCGTCATGTCCCATCCGCCACACGTCGCACAATAAGTGGAATCGCGCACCTGTGTACGATTACCACTGTAGGCCCTAAAGCGGTGCGATAAATACCGCCCGCCACTTAAACCGCTTCCCCGGCCTTTAATCCCTGCGCATTTTCTGCCCCGATGATCGTTGGATCTACCCAAATGAGATCCAATGTCCCTCATCCACTCTGCTTCCATACATCCCGATACTACTTGTCAAGCACTCTCCGCCGTCCATCTGCGCGATCCAACGGCTGATATCTATTCCCATCCTCCATTCATCCCCCATGCAGTTTTCATGTTTTTGACCTGTATCATGCATCTGAAGGACGAAGGTATCCAGTGTTCGGTACTCTTCACAGTTACTCCTCAACAACTGCATTCAAGGGCAGGAAGACCGAGAACAAGAAAGACGTGCCTCGAGTAGATCACAACATTTATCAGTTATGGGACTTCTTCTATACAACACTCCACCTGTTCAAGAAGTACAAAAGAGCATCCGAGAAGATCAAATTCATTCACTGAAGCTGGCTAATTGTACCAAGGACTCCGTTAGACAGTTAAAGCAGTTGGTGGTCAATTATGACCCCTCCACGACTAGAATAGCAAAATATCCTTGTAATGAAACTCTATATATGTCCAAAAAAAAGATGTAATCAAGGTGGATGGTTGTTGTTTTGATGTAAGGTTCAACTTCTGGAGACTATAACTACTTTGATACTTGTAGCATCTGGTCTTCATTTTCAGCTAATACAAGCTTATTTTGCTGTTAATTACTCACTTTCCACTTCTTCTCTGTTCTCGGCTGTGCCTGTTATGCAGTTTCATGTGCTCTTGACTTTTAGCATTTGAGGGGCTATCATCCCACCTCTGTGTTAGAATCTGGGATGTATCATTGAATATGTTATGCACGTTTCTGCTTACTTAGTGCCAGAGAGCTATCATTCTGTCTGTGCATTAGGAGATAGATTTGCAGACCTCTTTACTGGTTGCAGCCGACTATCACATGTCTTGTGCATCTGTTGGTGTGGTCAGTATTCTCCATATTCACTTAATCCTTAAACTGTGAGTGATTGGTGGTTTAAAGCCTTGTAGTCTGGGGGTGTTCACCCATGTCTGGAGTTAAGCATAGTAGAAGTGGTTATCTGGTTTGAACAAGCATCATTCCTTCCATTCATCCATTTCCAACATTATGTTGAGTTTGTAATGTTCCTGAGCATCTCTGAGATACAACTTAGGAGAGTTTCTTGGGGTGATAACATTAATTGGTGTCATTGCCCGAGAGAGGAGACTAAAGCTCACCTTCCCCTGGAGAACGACACAATTCTAGATTTTGATGATAGACAAAGTTTGGGCACATTTCTAGTTGTAATAATCTATCTGGTGACTCTATTGGAGAACCAACCTTTGGCGACTCCACATTGTAGTTCTGGCTCAGTTTGTGAGGCATACTCGACGAAATCCTCAGAAACCGCCAGCTGACCCAGTGCCTGACCCTGAGAAGATTGTTAAGTCGAAGAAAACATCTCAGAAAGGAGCATCAAGATCAGGTAAGCCTAAGAAATTTTATGTATTTCTACAAGAGAAGGTTATAATTGAAAATATACAATTTGAAGATCTAGAGCCTAGCATTGCTAGTGAAGAGTCACCTTCAGAGATTCATAAAGCTCCTTGTTCATTTATTTCCCCTTTGGATCTTACTCAAAAGATTGCATCCCATACAGTCCATCACATTCCTTTGTCTCTGTCATCCATTACATTGCTTCATACTACTCAATCTACCAGTATCATTCCACATACCTCAGTCATGGCAGGCCAGCAAGCTCCTACAAAGATGGAAAGAATTATAGTTGCTAGGTATGGACCCTTGGTCTTGCCTGTACCTTTGAATGCCATGCCTGTAGGAGAATATCATAAATATATGCCTAAGTTTACTAGTACAGAAGGAGTAACAGCTGAAGAGCACCTTGAGTCTTTTTATAGCTATGCTGATAACCTAGATATCAATGAAGATGATGTGTGAATGAGGGTTTTTGTCCAAAGCCTAGATGGAGAAGCTAGAAAGTGGTTCAGAGAATTAACCCCTAGGTCTATAGCAGATATTGAGGCCTTAGATGATGTGTTCTTAAAGCATTGGGGGGGTAATAAAGATCTGCTCTACTATCATACTGAATTTGGTAACTTGCAGAGGGAGAATGGTGAGTTGTTGTCTGAGTTCAACAAGAGGTTCAATCATATGTACAGCAAAATACCATATGAAGTGAAACCTACCCCTACTTTTGCTATGATCACTTATGCCAATGCCTTCGATTCTCAATTCTGCCTGCTGTTAAGAGAAAGAAGATGTGCTTCTTTGGCTGATATGCAAGATGCAGCCTTTGAAGTAGAATCAAACATCATAGCTACAGAGAGACTCGAAAGAGATGCTGAAAGGAGAAGACAGAGGGGTGAGTCCTCATCATCCTCAGATCTTAAGATCGATAATTTGGCCAGGATGATAGATTCATTAACCTCTGAAGTTTCCAAATTAAGGGTTGAGTAGCATTCTAGGAAAGCAGGAGCTCCTAGTGCCTTTTCTCTTATAAATCCAAATCTACATAGAGGAGCATAGGAGCAGTTGCACATTTTGCAGAGAAGCAAAGATGCTAACAAAGAATAAAGGGTGAAGACCCTTTCTCAGAGTATAGTCATGGAGGAAGAGCAGTCTGAAGAAGAGGATGAGGTCCATGGTATGGAAGATAAGGGCAGTGCCCCTTTCTTAACCAGATCTGCCTATGAAAATTCATTATCCAAAGGCATTGCTCGTGAGTTTGTTGTACCTGTAGAACAACAAGCTTATCAGCAGAAAAAACCAGCAGCAGGTCCTACCATCCTCAAATAATATGAGCCTAAAGCTAGCCCATATTCTAATGACTATGTAGATCTGCAAATTGACCAGCCTGCTGTTATCCCCAGCCCAGTGATCAAAAAGGGTGAAATCTGTTCCCCATCATCTCATGCTTCTTCGTCTGTTCTAAAGACAATCCCTCATAGTTGCCTCCTAGGCACTCAGGCAGGCCATATCTCGATGCCCAAGGCTGATGCTGATAATCTCAGTCTTGATATTCCGAAGCCTACCCAGGTGGCCTCCACACACCTTGAAGGGGCAGTTTGTCAGATCACAGAGGAAGAGGGTGCATAGTAGTGGGACACCTCCTTGGATGTGGACTATTCTAAGAAAGATGCAGAAGCAGATGAAGTCTTTGTGTCCCCCACACAAGAATACATTGGTTCACCATTTATATTAATTGTGCAGGCCACAGATGACACAGTTAAGTACACAACAACCATTGTTATTCAGCAGGTGTACGAAATCTCCCATGAAGAACATCCAAGCATGAAATCATACAAACAGGGGATGAAGTATAAACCTTCTCTACCTGATAAGGTCAAATTCCCTAAACTCTTTGAGGTAGAGGATCAAATCAATCCAATTTTGCAGATATTTGATGAACCGGCTGATAGGCCAGCCTAGAGGAGGAGAAACAGTTTTGATGGTCTAGTAGATGGCTAGTTTTTGAAGATTTATGTTGTTTGAGGTTTTCGAGCCTTAATGATTGTAAGCATGTTCTTTTATAGGTTTTAGCGTAGACTTAATTAGACTCCATGCCCAATGGAATACTAGGCAATGTTTTTAAGCTTGTTTTGTGTGAAGGGATTGGTCTGCAGTTCTTGAGACCTCATAGGGAGGATCTCATCCCCAGAAGGAGCCAATGTTAGCTCTACTACATACTTCAGCATTTGGAGGACCAAATACCAGCTTGGCCGTGTGTTTATGCTAAAAGAGAGATCACAACAATCTGTTTTTTCCTTCTCCTTCATTTTCCTTATACTCTCATAACCCCCCCTTCTCCGTTCTTTCCTCCAAAACTCGTTATTAGCCCCTATTTCGTCAAGCCCATAGGCGCTAAGCTTTAAACTCATATAACTACATGCTTTTACAGGACCCCTTACCTACCATTTCCCTGTCACATCAGTCAAAAATGTGTGCATATAAACCCTGCCTTCCGATTGTTTACCGTGAGATCCAACGGTATTCGGTCCTCACCACGCCCGCAAACTAACCACTTGTTAACTTGCGATAAAGTGGTTTTCGTCATGTCCCGTCCACCATGCATCGCGCGGTAAGTGGAATCGCGCACCTGTGTATGATTACCACCGTAGGCTGTAAAGCGGTGCAATCAATACTGCCCGCCGCTTAAACCGCTTCCTCGGCCTTTAATCCCCACACATTTTCTACCCCCGATGATTGTCAGATCTACCTGAATGAGATCCAACGTCCCTCATCCACTCCGCTTCCATACATCTCGATACTACTTGTCAAGTGCTCTCCACCGTCCATTTGCGCGATCCAATGGCTGATGTCTATTCCCCATCCTCCATTCATCCCCCATGCAGTTTTCATGTTTTTAACCTGTATCATGTATCTGAAGGATGAAGGTAGCCAGTGTTCGGTACTCTTCACAGTTACTCCTCAACAACTGCATTCAAGAGCAGGAAGACTGAAAACAAGAAAGACGTGCCTCGAGTAGATCACAACATTTATCAGTTATGGGACTTCTTCTATACAACACTCCACCTGTTCAGGAAGTACAACAGAGCATCCGAGAAGATCAAATTCATTCACTGAAGCTGGCTAATTGTACCAAGGACTCCGTCAAATAGTTAAAGCGGTTGGTGGTCCATTATGACCCCTCCACGACTAGAATAGCAAAATATCTTTGTAATGAAACTCTATATATGCCTAGAAAACAGATGTAATCAAGGTGGATGGTTGTTGTTTTGATGTAAGGTTCAACTTCTAGAGACTGTAACTACTTTGATACTTGCAGCGTCTGGTCTTCATTTTCAGCTAATACAAGCTTCTTTTGCTGTTAATTGCTCACTCTCCACTTCTTCTCTGTTCTAGGTTGTGCCTATTATGCATTTTCATGTGATCTTGATTTTTATCATTTGAGGGGATTTCATCCCACCTCTGTGTTAGAATCTAGGATGTATCATTGAATATGTTATGCACGTTTCTATTTACTTAGTGCGAGAGAGCTGTCATCCTGTCTGTGCATTAGGAGATAGATTTGCAGACCTCTTTACTGGTTGCAGTCGGCCATCACATGGTCTTGTGCATTTGCTAGTGTGGTCAGTATTCTCCATATTCACTTAATCCTTAAACTATGAGTGGTTGGTGGTCTAAAGCCTTGTAGTCTGGGGGTGTTCACCCATGTCTGGAGTTAAGCATAGTAGAAGTGGTTATCTGTCTTGAACAAGTATCATTCCTTCCATTCCTCCATTTCCAACATTATGTTGAGTTTGTAATGTTCCCAAGCATCTCTGAGATACAACCTAGGAGAGTTTTTTGGGGTGATAACAAGACCTTTGTACACATTGATCATGCTGCAATTAGGTATTTTATGAATAAACTAGATGTGAATGCGCGTATCATTAGATGGTTTCTCTTATTACAACAATTTGATTTAACCATTATTGATAAACCTTGTAAGGAAAATGTTGTTGCTGAATTTTTGTCTAGACTAAATCTGCCTGCAGGTGAAGAAGGAACAGTGGATGATCAGATGTCAGATGAACACATGTTCGCTATCTCAGTACTCTCCCCATGGTTTTCTGATATAGTGAATTACTTGGTTTCAGCACAGTTCCCACCACACCTATCCTCCAAAGAGAAGACCAAGATCATGAGGAAAAGCACCCCTTTCAATTGGATTGGGGATAATCTCTTCAAACTTGGCCCATATCAGATTCTGAGAAAATGTGTCAGGGAGGAGGAAGTCTTTGACATCCTCTTGACCTGTCATGATGGGCCTTATGGAGGACATTTTGCAGCAAAGAGGACTGCCTTCAAAATTCTGCAAGAAAGTTACTAATGGCCCACTCTTCATCAAGATGTGAGGAGGTATATTAGCTAATGTGATCAGTGTTAATGGATGGGGAAACCTACTCCAAAGGATGAGATGCCCTTGTAGCCTCAAGTGACTCTCGAGCCATTTCAGAAGTGGGGCATGGACTTTGTGGGTCCTATCAACTCTCCTTCAAACCAGAAACAAGACATCATTGTGTGCACTGATTATCTAACAAAATGGGCAGAGACAACGGCAATTAAGACAACAACCGAAGAGAAAGTAGTTGAATTTTTTAGGGAGAACATCTTCTATAAGTTCAGATATCCAAGAGAATTAGTCACAGATCAAGGAATTCAGTTCACCTCCAATCTGATTGAAGACCTGCTCACACATCACAAAATCAAGCATAGGACTTCCACCCCCTACCATCCACAAGCCAATGGACAAGTGGAAGTCACCAACAGAGCCGTAGAAATAATTTTGACCAAAGTAGAGAGCAACAATAGAAAATATTGGGCAAATCGACTGGTTGAGATCACCTCAACCTCCAACACCACATGGAAGACCACCACTGGATTCACACCCTATGATTTGGTCTATGGGAAGAAGGCTTTGCTGTTAATACAATTTGAATACAATACACTAAGGAAGGCAGCTCAGCTGGACCTATACCTCAACCATGCACAAAAGGAAAGGTTACTCCAGCTAAATGGATTGGATGAACAAAGATTGCAGGCCCTTCTCCACACAGAGGTAGTCCAACTTTAAAGGAAAATATGGCATGACAAACACTTCAAAGAGAAATAACTCCAAGAAGGAGATTGGGTGATGTTGTATGACTCAAGGTATAAACATTTCAAGGGCAAACTAAGGACAAGATGGCTAGGACCGTACACAGTAGAAAAGTGCAATGACAATGGTTCAGTTCTGATCAGGACCATCAATGAAGAAGCCATCTCCATGCTTGTCAATGGGCATAGGTTGAAGATCTACAAGAAGCCCCTCTCCAAACAAGAGTTCATTTGAAAATCTAAGTAAAACAGTGTTGGTAGTGGAGCAAGTCTCTACCTCCACTCCACCCACTCCCTAAAAAAAAATCTAAAAAAAATGAGGAAAATAAAGATCCCTAGGTGAAAACCTTCCCTTGGAGGCACCCAGGGCAGGCAAATAGGGTGAAAACCTCCTAGAGGTGACCTAAGTGTCTCTTAAAAAAAAAAAGGAAAAGAAAAATTAACTTCTTCTTGAGCATATTGCAGGTTGCAAGAGGACCAAAGAAGGAAAGGGGGACATCACACAAGCCAATTACATCTCTTCTAGACCCTTTTCCATCGTTTCTGTCTTCTTCCATCCCATGGTATTTCTTTTCTTGAAATATGTGCATCCTACAGGAGGCATTGTGTGTTCTACAGGAAGCTCCTGTACAAATCACAGAGAGCTCGAAGTCAAGTCAAAGAAGGGATTGAAAAGATGGAAACTTTCACAGAAGCCCTGTGGGCCATCCTACTACCATCCATCCTCATAACCTGGCATTTCATACCTGCACCACTACATTTCCACTCGCGTCTTTCTTCCCTACACATAAAAACATAGACATCCTATTTCTTTTGGTTTTTTTAGAAAAATTAAAAAATAAACAAGCAGCATCCTTAACTCTTGTTGCATACCAACTACTTTCCCATGACTGTCAGAATCTTGCTCAGGTTCCTCTTAAGTTCCTACTCAAGCCTCAGCCAAAATTTTTAGAGGGAGAAGTAGCTACAGGAATTCCTGTAGGATTCTTGTAGCAGCTGATCCCCTTAAAAACTGTCCAAAGGCAAAGTCAGTGCAGCCACAGATGTCTAGAACGTGCAAGGAGATAGATCCTGATTGCAGATTACCTATACAAGGTAGTTGAGCCACGAATCCAGAAGCCTCAGGCGCCATCAGCATAAATCCATGGATAGAATGCCAAAGTCTAAGCATGCAACAACACAGTAGCACGTAATTCTCAACTAACAGGTAAGTGACTAAACCTATTCCTCTGTTGCATGGGTATAGTTTAAAAACTGCATGGACAAATGAGATGGTTGAGATTGAACTAGATCAGTGGCCAGCTAACTGGCCACCCTTGTCTAGATCAAACAGTGTTGCGCAGGTGCACTCAGCGCGAATGTTCAGTCAACTCAAAAAAATCTCAAAACAGGTAGTGGCGGAATCCAACGGGAATGATGGAAATGATTGCGGCAGGCAGCATAAAAGTTCCATGATGACACTGCAATGGGGACCAACATCCCAAATGAGGGTAATGTACCCTTCCCGCCACCTCACCTCATCACCGCAGAACTCTCCCGTAAGCTTAAGTATGCTACAGTCGACTACCTTCACCACCTTTGTTCTCATTTGTGTTGACGTGCTCTCGGCTGTAGCAACCCACCTACCACCTCTAGAGCCTCAAAATAGTTCAATTTTTTCATTTTCAGGACTTGCCCGCATTATCGGGCTCTACAGGAGAATTATCGAACCCTACAGGAGCAGAAACACAGTCCTACATGAGTCGTTCTATAGGAGGGCTAGTGAGCAACATCGCAGAGGAAAATTCAGGATTTTATGGCAAATTCAAGCTCGAAGAGGTAGGCTTTGTGTAGACCCTCTCTGCATTTCTGTCTCTACCAAGGGTGTGTGATTCCAAGCGAGGTATTGAGTTGAAAAAGGAAGGAAAGTGAGAATAGAGTCTGCATGTGTTTTTAAGAAATTATATATACAGTTTCTCCCTTTTCTCTTTGCCCGAAATACTGTCTCTTTGTCCTCCGTGGTATTCTCTAATGAAAAAAGATTATGCAACTTTAGAAAAGTAAGCCTGAAAAGAGTGAATTTGCCTTGGGTAGTCTGCACGTTTGGTAAGAAGAAAGACACAATCTTGTATGTTCTCTATTTTTTTAAGGTATTGTTTCCCTCAAACAGACAGAGAAGTAATGTAAATCTAGAGAACCGAGTTTGGAAGGAAGGAAAGTTCAATTTGTTTTTGTTTAAAAGGAAGAACACGAAAACTCTCTCTTTGTTTCCTGAAAGAAAACCTCTGAGCGGTTCCTCTGTTTTCGGGATTGAAACTTGCTGCCTCCCTCTTCAACTAAAATATTCCAACAGAATCTAAAACATCATGACAGGGGGTTTTATGAGGAAGGAACCTCTGAATTCAAATGAGCTGCATGAACATCCAGAAGTGGTAGCCCTCTTTACTAGAGCAAATTGGATGCCTTTCTTTGAAAAGTTTCATGGGTATGATGATGAAGTCACAGAGGAATTTTCATTGTCTTTAAAACTTCACTCAAAAACCTATGCCACTATTAGTTTCAGGGGTCTAACCATAAAACTCACACTGGAATTCATCATTAGGGTCACTGGCCTCAAACTT
The DNA here is from genome assembly GCA_000404065.3 of Pinus taeda. Lineage (NCBI taxonomy): Eukaryota > Viridiplantae > Streptophyta > Pinopsida > Pinales > Pinaceae > Pinus > Pinus taeda. Next base: position 53,146 of record APFE030678891.1, read on the forward strand.
GGACTACCCTGGAGCAAGGAAGAAAAAAAATTGGGTCAGGTTGCCAAGAAAACCATTTTCTAGCCTAATGAGCACCCTGTGGAAGACAAGAATGGCATCAGGAGAACCAGCATACCTTACCCCTGGGATGAGGTCAACTATCAGATTATCAAGTACATCTCTTGTGAAGGAAGATACAACATAGTTTATGGGTATCATTTCATACTTTTGCATGAGTTGAGGTATGGCATGGATCTCCCTGCACCTCAAAAACTCAGTGTTCCCTATTTTGTCCTCTAATCCTTAATAGAATCTAGCATCAAATTGAAGCCAAGAGTTCTAGACAATTGACTCACCATGGGCTAATTAAATTGCTAGTGGAATATGCCCTCCACACTTTCACAATCCCCATAGCCTGGGAGATTTTCAGAAATATGACCAAGGAGGATGATGTGAAAGCCTTCATTTATGACCTCAGTCCATCTAAGAGTGAGGAGGAAGAACAAAAAGGGGAAGCTGAGAAGGAAACCCAAGAAAAGGAAAGGAACACCCAAGTGGAAATAAAAGAGTCTAAAACAGAGAAAAAGGAAACACAAACAAAGAAGGATAAGAACACAACAGAGGAAAAAAATAAGCCTAGAACAGAAAGGAAAAAGCCTAAGACAGTCCAGAAAAATGTTACCATAGAGAAGGCAGAAACTAAGCAAGAAGAAGAGAAAACCAAATCAAAGACAGAAGAAACAAAACCAGTAGGAACAGGAAATACAACAGATGAAGAAACAGAGGCACAATAGGCAAAAGTGTCTCCTAAGACACTAGCAAGGGAGGCAGCAGCCATTCTTGATGCACTTAGTACTCCAACCAAGCCCAAAGTAAAAAGGAAAAGACAACCATCCATGTACTTCAAGGCTCGGAAAAGCACTAGAATAAATATGGGGAAGCCTCAGCCATCTTCAAAGGAGCCCATCATCATTGAAGATTACCCTACTTCCAAAAAGGAGGAATCTCCATCCAAAACCCCCATCACCTATGAGAGAGGAAGTCCTAAGACCTCCACTTGGAAAGAAAGGATAAAACTAAAAAACTCTAAAATTGTCCTACAGGAGACACAGACCACCCTACTGGAGACCTGGACAAAGCTACGAGAGACTGAAAAACTTGAGAAAGAGGCAGAAGAGCAGACCAAGGAGAAAGATAAGGCAAAAGAGATACCAAAACCTGACCCTCAGCCTAATCTGGGCTCTTATTACAACCTTCTTGAAGGAGGAAAAATTATCCCTCAGAAATTTGCAGTCCCGTTCTTCTTTGAGCTAGAAAAAGAAAGGGTCAGAAGCCATAGGTGGATGATGATCACAAAATCAAAAGGGGTGGAAGACATTGGGCACATGGAAAACAAGTTGAGAGAGATGGGAAAAGAATTAAGCACCGTAATGCATATAGAAGGCAATAGGAGATCGCAATTGGAAGAAGAAAATGAAAGGTTAAAGAAATAGATGCAAGAGAGGGAACCCCGGGCAGAAAATGAGCTGTTAATATTAAGAAGACAGCAGCAAGAAAAGGAACCCCAGGAAGAAAGTGAGATATTAATAAGACAGCAACAGGAAAGGGAACCCCAGGCAGAAAATGAGGTATTGATCTTAAGAAGGCAACTACAAGAAAGGGAAGCCCAATTAGACTGCATGGCTCGCTAGGCTATGGAGGCACTACAGTGCAAGCAGCCAACCAAATCATATGCAATATACCTCAAAAATCAGTGGCTCCAGTTCCAAATGATGACTATGGCCTAGAGAGGCACCATATCTTTTTAGGATTATGGCCAATTCATGGATCTATGTGACAACAATTTAGCTGAGGAAAAAGCAAAGATGACAGAGTTTTATTTACGCAACATGGCCCTTATTGATATGAACCTATGGGACCCCAATTCTACGTTAGGAGACTTGCAACTGCTGGCCATGGCATCTTGGATGAACCATGAAGAGAAAAGGGCAGCAGAAATCTGAAAAATGATGGCAAAAGAGCATAATGAACCTCTGATGATTATAGTAGAACCATCAGACCCTATGGCTCTCATTTATGCACACCAGCAACTTGCAACTAATCCTCAAAGTGTGCCTAAGTACATCAATGAGCAAGCTCAAGCTATTGCGCATTTTGAAGACATGGAAAGGTTGTTTGAGGAAGATTGCATCCATGCCTGCATGAGAAGGTGGAATACACTCCCCCACAGCCTACAAATCAAGGAGTACCACTCCCCAAACAGAATGAGAGAAGCACTAAGAAGATTTCCCCTATATAAGCACTCTATGCAAAGTCTGAAGGCCCATTCGATTGATCTGAAGCTCAGTCCTCCACTGTTGCTAGGACTACTAGAAGGCACAAAGGAAGAAGAAGAAAAACAGCAGTGGGAAAAGTTGGATGCCAAAGCTGGACTCCATGATAGGGAAGAAGATCCCATATCTGAAGCATGGAATGTCAAGGAGGCCATCAAGGCCATCAAGGATGAAGAGATAGATTAGTTGCTCAGAGGATGAGCAACACTTTCAATAGGGGGGTGATGATGAGCCCCATAAATGGGTAATTATATGGGCTCATTCTGCCTCTTAATTTGACTTAATCCACCATTCTCATTAGTTTATTACATGTTTTTTATTATATTTATGCTAATAGAATGAATTGGGTTAGTCATTATGCCATGAAGTCTAATGTGTTCTTTATGCAGATTTTTTGGTCAATTTTGGACAAAGTCAAAGTATTTATGAGCATTTGGCAGCCAATATTCGAGGAAATAGTGAAGAGGATTTGTAGGGGGTGTCCCCTTCATTTATGAACCCTTACCTTGAATTCTCCATCAGAAACTCGGAGCACAAGTAGCCACATTAGTGCATCCAAGGGGCAGCCAAGCAAGTAAAGAAGGATTGTTGTTTATCTGCAGTTTTGGGAAGCTGAGCTCCTTGATTTTAGGAGGGTTGTTAAAGGATTCCATTTGTATAAGTAAGGGGGCTTATAGCATCAGTAGGTTAGCCAGTTATTAGTATAATTTTCGTACTTTTGTGCAACTCTTGTTTAGCTCAATTTCGAGCTTCCTTTTTGAGGACAATTTATGTAATGTGACTTTTATTTTTGATAATGGAGATGAAACAGTTTTTGAGCTAGCACTGATCTCTTTCAGAGGGCTGAAGCTCTTGGGTTAGGGCCCAACCTAAGCTACCTAGCACCTCTCGCTTTGTACTTATATGTTTTTGCTTCAGTTCATGAGTTCATTTATGTTACATAGATTCATTTTATCTTGTTTAGAATAGGTTTCTTTTGATGGTTTGCATAGATACTTTTGTTTTAGTTGCTGAAGTAAGTTCATATAGTGATAGGCTAAGATTCAAAAAGGCAAACAACAGGCCCTGATATCTTTTTTCCCTTCCTGGGATCATGATTTGAGGTCATGGCACCATTGCTGCCACCAAAAACACAGTTTTGCTCTTCCATGATCTCTAGTGTGATGACTTGATTTGAAAGTTAATGTATTGTTTCAAATTCAGTTTGCCAAGATCATTTCCTATTTTTACAATAGATCTCTTCACATTCTTTTCTGTTCAAAGGTTATTGTTCAGTATTTTCTGTTTTTAGGTCAGAAATTAAGTCACTTAGAGATATTTTTGTTTTCATGATATAGCTAGTCCTTTCTTTGCTCAGTTTCGGTAAGTAGTTGTGCAGATCTCTTGCAGGAAACCTCTACTCACCATACATCCATGAAGTAGCCAGCATCAACTCACTTCTCATAGATTTCCCAATTCATTCACAAGATTTCACAATTTGCCCTAATTTCTGCATTTTTTCATAAGCTTCCCTCTTGCCATTTGAACAGATCCAACCATCCTCTTCTTTCTTGATCTTCCTTGACAAGCTCCAGACACCTTAACACACCCCTCTAGTCTTCAGCTACCCTTTCCCACCATTTCTCCACCTTCAAAACCTCCAAAAATAACTCTCGGCATCCTCCTGTAGATCCTCCTGTAGATCCCCTGTAACCTCCTGTAGAATTTCCTGTAAGTGATTTTTCGAAATCCGATCACAAGGGAAGTTTTCAGAAGGGTGCTAGAGACTTCTTAGGACTCCTCCACACCTTCCTACATCCCTACAAAAACAAGATCCACCCTCCATCGCCACCAAACCTCTACCACAATCACAAACAGATAAATTACAAGCATAATAATTTCACATAAAAACACTCAAAAACACAAAAAGATGTTTCTTCTCATTTCCTTTCAAAAGTAGCTTGAATAGATGAAATTTACCTTTTCAGTAGTCAATGGCACTCATTTCATCAGTTTTCATCTCTTTTCCTGCAAAAGTAGGGTTAGTTGGAAAAATTAGGGTTTGCTAGGGTGTGTGTTACACTTCAGTCTTCTTTCTTTTTCTGCAAGTAGAATAGTTTCTGTAGAGTTATCTCTCTTTCATCACAATCAAAAGCTTCTTTTGTAAACTCATAGAATTTGGCTTGAACTCCTAGTGATCTTTCACCAGCTGACCAAGTGACAGCCTGCAGTAAGAGCTAGTACTTGTGCATACAATACCGTTGCTTCCAAGTTTGTTACAAACTACCGAGTTGATAAAAGTAAAATAGGAAGCCCCAGGAGTTGCAGCATTATTGTTGTAATACTGGTGCTCACCATATGCCTCACAAACTAAGCCATAACTATGATGTGGAGTCGCCAAGAGGTTCGGCCTCTAGTAGAGTCGCCAGATCGATGATTACAACCAAAAAAGTGTCCAGACTTTGTCTATCATCAAAGTTGGATCTATGTCGTTTCCCAGGGAAGTTGAGCTTCTGTTAGCACTCCAGGAAACTCTCTTAGGTTGCAGCTCGGAGATGCCTAGTAACATATAGTCTTCAATATTGTTCTCAGAACTATTGGAATGGATGATGGTTTGGATCAAGTCAGATGACCATTTCAGCTCTATTCCCACTCAATTCATGCATGAACACTGTCAACAACACAAGGCTTTAAACCACTAATGCTCAATAGTTTATAGATTTAATGGATAGATGGAGAATACTATTGTATCAGAAGATTGCATATATAAACATAAATTAATGACTAGCTACAGGCAACAAAAGAGAACACTGACTGTATTGGTAGATGCGTATATGACCACATATGAATGGTTAGCTACAGGCAAAAAAGAAGCTTGCAATTCTAAGTTATCAAAACATATATAAGATAACAGTTATCTAGCCTTAGACACAAAGGAAACATGAACAAACTGTTCAAGTGCAAGCATGGAACAGCAAAGAGAATGGATGTTGAACATATGATGGCAAAATAAGCTTGTATTGCTAGAATAAAGATGAAGAGCTTGAAGGAACAAAGTAGCAATAGTCTCCAGATGTTGAACCTTTGTTACATCTTTCTTTCAACCATTTATAGGCCTTTACAATGCTCCTGAGCTCTCAAAGGCTCAGAGTATCTTAATCTATCCCTCTGTAATTGATTGATTCCCTCAATAGGCAGCATGGTTTTGATTTTTCTGCATTGACAGCAAAGTAACTTATTAAGATATTTTGGTTAGTTGTTGTGCTATATGGGAGCTCTCTCATGCCAGAGATGCTTCACGATCATTCTTTTTTTCTATCTGTGTCGTGTTGGGGCTCCATAATTGCTTTATCGTTGATTTGGCCTCTACTCCATGGTGGAATGGCTCTTTTCTTTCCCTTTCGAGCTCTATTTCCCGGCAAACTATCTCTTGGGCACTGCTATATTTTGGAATGGGTCTTCAGGCCCGTATATCCCTCTAAATGGCCCCTTTCTATTAACACAGGACTATTTTCTGTTTTAAACAGAAAACACAGTGATACTGAGACATCTCGCCACTCTGTGTCCTTTTCGTACCTCAAAATCCTTAGATTATAGTTGATTCTCCTCTTGGGTCCAGCCTTGCAGTAATAACCCATCTCCAGTAATAACCCATCTCCACTGTTGATCTGGGAATCCTACATCCAATGGTGATGATTCATTTCGGGTGCCTCTTTTGTACTGGAGTTAACCAACCCATGAGGGTGGTTTTCTCTCTCCTTCCCTTGGACATGTGGCAGCAACTGTATGGCATTGGGCGGAGCTTGGCATAGACCACTTACTACCCACGGCCCACCCAAAATCCTGTCTGTTTTGATTTTTCCTTCGTATTTTAAAATATTCCTAAAACACTAAAAACACGGGAAAATTGTCGTTGGCGAACCTCAAATATTATATATATCACTTCCTGGATCCTTTCGGGTATGGGCTTCATCGCAATCACAAGGCCTCTAGGTTTCCTTTGTATTTTTATTATGCAACGAAATACATTAAAAATGCATTAAAAACGGCCTTTGGCGGACTTGCAAAAATATGCAATATCATTGCGAATCCCATCAGGTCTAGGTTTAATCGCTATCGTAAGTCGCATCCATATGTGTGTAAAGGCCCTGCCCCTTCGCAATGTTCTGACTCAATATTGCGATGTGACGATGTCTCAATCGCATATCACCCAAGCCAATGGTATTTATATAACACGACATATGTCCTCACCGATGCGATATTGCAATGCGATCTATTTGTAATCGCATATCATTCCTGCCCCGGGCCATTTGTAAGTGCTTTGTGATCTCCAATATGTGATTTGCCGCTTAGATATGGGTCATTGATCGGCCAGATCTAACGGCTGTTGTGTAATCCCCGCTTTAAGCCTGTGATAATGATTTTTCATGGTTTTGGAGTGTTTTGAGCCTCCCGATAATGTATTTTTTCCCTTCCAAGGGCTTTCCTCTTGCGCTGATTTTGATCATTAGATGATCTTTGAGCCAAAATTGGAAATGTCAAGGGAATTAATGGATCCATAGGCATGTTTCTAAACAAATTTGGAGACTTCAAGAGCCTATATGGATCCATTTGTGGGCCTTTTGCCAGCAAGGCTAATAGGGTGAACAAAGGAGGAGTTTGGGCAAAGGGTGAATAAATAAAATTTCATGGGATAGGAGCGAAAGAAATAGTAGGGAAATTTATTTTATAAAGAGAAAATCTTAGTATTCATAGACTCCATCACCATCCTTATCCTTATTTACTTGACTATTTGGGGCCTAAGAAGTTGGAATTTTGTGGAAACATAAAGTTTGAATAAAGTTAATTTAATGTCCTCGAATTCCACAGGGGAGTTATTTATATATGAATCATTATACATAGCCAACATCACACAAATCGTGGGCCTTGAAGGATTTTTCCATGGGAGTGGTATTATTTATTTTGTGCATGGTTTCCTCTTGGGCTTCAACAACATCTATCAATCACTCTATTTGGAATCTATATTTCCTTCTCATCATCCCCAACTTCATCATCCATATCTGTATTCCCATAGTCATCATCATTAGGGAGATGGCTTTACTTTGCTTCTTAAATGCATGGTGCAGCAAGGTGAATTCATGGTTTCATCACCTTGAATAAAAGGAAATCAATTCCCTCTTGTAGTTTATAAATTCCATCACATTAGATCTGTATGGCATCCTCTCCAACTGGACATCATAGAACTCCCATAACTTATGCTCCTCATGGTATGGTATCAGCTGCCAAATTCATACCAAAAGAGTAGTTACCATAGAGACGGTTGATAAATACTAGGAAGGTACCCTTCCCTAGTCCCTTCGAAACCTCTCTTTGTTTCACTCTTTGAGCCTTTTTGATAATTATTTCATAGGAAAAATTCCACCTAACTTCGACGAGCTTAAAGTGTTGTGAACACTTAACCTGAGCACAAATGAGCTCTCGAGTTTTATTCCAGCAGAATTGGGCCTACTTAAAGTGTTGAGAACACTTGTCCTGAGTGAAAATGTACCCTCTAGTTCTATTCCAGCAAAATTGGGTCAGCTGCAGAAACTAGAGTCCCTTTCTCTTAAGTACAATGATTTTTGTGGTAGGATACCACGACAACTCGGTAATTTTACATAACTTATTCACCTATCTATATCCCATGATAATATGTTGGGTTCTATTCCTTGTGAGATATTATATCTTCCCCTCCAAAGTCTTTCTTTATCAGAACTTCAACATTCCTAAAGCCATTGTTAATTTGACATCCTTGACTGAGCCATACATATATGAAAATAGTTTCACTAAAATACCTAGAGACATTTCCAATTGACCTAAGTTAACCAATTTAGCTCTTTCATCTCTTTATGGAAATAACATTTCTATCAACATACTTAAATCCATTGCCAGTTTGACCACATTGACTTACTTAGGCCTTTCTGAAAATGCTCTTATTGATGACATATTTAGAATCATTTCTAGGTTGACCACATTGACTTAGACTTTATCTCAAACATGCTCACTAATAATATATATGTAGCCATTTCCAATTTGACTCAATTGACCACTCTATCTCTTTCTGAAAATAAGCTCATTGGTACCATCCCTATAGTAATTTCCAATTTGACTCACTTGACCTCCCTAGATCTTTCTCCAAACAATTTCGTTGGTAGCATCCCTATAACCCTTTCTAATTTGACTCGATTGACCTTCTTATGTCTTTCTTTCAACAATCTCACTGGTAACATCCCTTACACCCTTGGAAATTTGACTCGATTGACCTTCTTAGATATTTCTATAAATAATCTCATCAGTAGCATCCATGTATCCATTGGCATATTAACTCAGTTGACCTCTCTATATATTTTTGAAAACAAGCTGACTGGTAGCATCCTTGTAGCCCTTTCCAAATTCACTCAATTGACCACCCTAGATCTTTCTGAAAACAAACTCACAGGTAGCATCCTTGTATCCCTTACTAATTTGACTGAGTTGGCCTCCTTATATCTTTATGAAAACAAACTCTCTGGTATCATCCCTATAGTCCTTGGAAATTTGACTCAGTTGACCTCCCTAAACATTTTTGAAAACAAGCTCACTAGTAAAATCCCTATAGCGCTAGGCAATTTGAACTACCTAGATATTTCTACAAACAAGCTCACTGGTAACATCCCTGAAGCTATTACCAATTTATGGAACCTTAAATATGTTGACCTTTCAAACAACAATCTTACAGAGACAACTCTAAGAGCTATAGGAAATATGCATTCATTACAATACTTAGGATTCGATTCAAACAAGTTAATTGGGTTCATCCCATATACCATAGGTCACTTAAATTCCCTTGAGTACCTTTTTTTATATAACAACAATTCTTTAGGGAGTATTCCTAATAGTATTAATGATTTGAATTCACTTGCAATATTACATCTATTAGAAAACAACTCGAAGGGGTCAATTCCTAATGCCTTTGGAAATTGCACTAATATGAGAGTCTTCTCTACTCATTCTAACAACTTGAAGGGGTCATTTCCTAATGCCTTTGTAAATTTCACTAATATGAGAGTCTTCTTTGCTCATTCTAATAACTTATTTGGTGTACTACCCACATTTTTGGCTAATTGTGCTCATCTTAAGAAACTAGATTTAAGGAAAAATGGATAGACAGGGGAACTTCCTCTGTACTTGACATTTTTCATGACTTGAAAGTTTTAAGTCTTAGTTATAATAATTTGCATGGTTCTATTCCTTAGCACATCACAAATCACACCAAATTGCATGTGTTGGATTTTTCCAACAACATACTAAATGGAAGCATACCAGCACATCTTGAGAGACTCTCAAAATCTGAAAATATGTCAATTGAAGAAGCTTCATATGAAGAAATAGAAATTGTTATGAAAGGTAGTAAGTGTAAGTTGTCATATCTCTTTCTAACAAACACTATATTTGATTTGTCCTGTAATAATATTACAGGAGAAATCCTAGCAAGCATAGGTAGTATGAATCACTTGTATTTGTTGAATTTATCTTGGAATCAATTGGAAGGGAGAATATTTGCAACTCTTAGTCATATATCTACTTTGGAGTTGTTAGATTTTTCACATAATAATTTAAGTGGACCAATCCCTAAAGAACTCTCTGAGTTACATGAGTTGAGTGTTCTGGATGTTTCATAAAAAAAGCTTTGCGGGAAAATTCCAACTAGGACACAATTTTCTACTTTTAGTGTAACTTCTTTTAAAAATAATATGTGCTTATGGGGTTGTCCTTTATATTGATTTGATGAAGATGAATGTAAAGAGAGAAAGGGTGATAATGCTATTAACAGTAGTAATGTAACAGTTGGATGGCTAAGTCACCTCATTGAAAATATGTCATTGATAGCATTAGTTCTAGGAATGGGATTGGATTTGCGGGAATGGTTACTATCTTTATGTTATGTAAAAGAGCTAATAATTGGGTTATGTCTGCAGAAATACCACACCATTTTTTTGGGGTATATCGATTCCCTTCTTAGAATGGGCTTACTAGCCCAAAGAAGATTTCACTTTCTTGTACAGGAAAATAAAGTATATATTTAATTAAAAAATTATCTTATTTAGTTGTGTTATGAAGCATTTTGTAAACCATTAGATTCAAGTTTAAAATCCCCCGTGAGCCAAATTATAAATATAAATATATTTAACATATCCATAAACATGTTTAACATCTATATATCATGGTTTAAATCTATATTGCAATACATAATTTTATATAAACATAAAAGTAAAACATAATTGTAACACAACTCTACATTAATGGTATGCACTAATAAAATATTATAATTTGGGCCAAGGGAATTCTACCACTCAATATGACTAAGATGCATAATATTTTCCGCGCTCAACCTAGAGTTGACATGTGTCCTCTTAAAAATGAAAATAAAATGTTCACTAAATAAAATAAAATAAAATTGTAGGATAAAATCAAAACATACCATAAAATATCAATAATTTCTCACTCACTCTTTACCCTAAATAAAATAAAATATTTTGATATCCATGTAAAGTAACATAATTTTATGTAAATGTTAAATAACTAAAATAATTAAAAATAGTTTAAAAAATATTATATTTTTAGTTTTCAGTGTAAGGAAAATGTATAATTTATATATTTAAA
>APFE030678892.1:3405-16431 GCA_000404065.3 Pinus taeda
TAGGTTTTGGAATGTTAATGGTTTTCCATTGTTTCTCAACAATAAATAGGCCTTTGAGCCTCATTGTAACACAGTTCATAGGCATGTAACCGCCACATCTCTTCTCAAAGATAAGCTACCATCGCCCTAGCTAGTTTATTTTCAACTCTATTTGTAAGCATATTTCAGTGTTTTCCATTAATGAAATGAAGTATTATTTCCGCTACATCTTTGTGTATATGGTTATCTCTGTATTTTGTTGCATTCCTGTTTAAATCCGGATCAAGCTCTAAGCTAAGACTAACAAATGAAGGAGAGAAATCTCCTATTTATACAAAAAGATGAGAAGCTATCTCATTATTGAGAGTCCATGAATCTCTCCCTCTACCTCTAGAGTCCTAATCAAAATACGAACTGATAAGACACGTCTTCTTAGAGTTACAGTACAATTAGGAGATGTGACACATATCCTCATGATCCCATGATTCTTTTCACTCAAATTCGAATTTGGCCTTAGAGTGCCACATAAACGTCTTCTAGAAGCCTCCTTTTGACCTACACATGTCAACAATCTCAACCCACTTGTTAGGTATAAGCATATGCACATTATTTCTCTAATTTTTAACCACAAATTCACTTTAAAGGCTTAGAATTAATAAATATTGGAAAAACATAAATGTGGCCCAAGATAATGAAAGTGAGATGAATGTTGGTGACATAGTAAGTGAATGGGGGTGATATAATGGACATAATAGTGAAAGTGGTAATGGAAATGAATGACATTTTTCAAGACTCAACATACCCCCCAACTGAAGCTATTGCATGTCCTCATGCAATATATATTACATTAACTCTTTTGATCCTTGAGCTTTGGCTTAACTTTGCATGATATCATTTGATAACTTCATATTTCTGCAAAGTGTTTTACCAGAATTGCAACATGGTTGGTTTTTGTGTTACAACCATTTTTTTGTTGTTGCCTTCTATTTTGATCTTTGAACTTTACATAATGATATTTTGTTTATTGTTGCAAAGTATATCTTTATTGGATTGCATGATGGTTGGTTCTTGTGTGACAACCATGATTTTGTTTGTATCCAATTTATCCTTTAAGCATTTTTTTTAAAAAGCCATTGTATGCTCATAATAATAATGTAATAGTTAATATATTTTGGAAGTATGTGGACTCCTGAGTATGGTATGGACATGAATGTATTCCCCCCCCCAACTGATGGTATTGGCAATTTTATGAAATGAGGAAGAGAAATGTTTTTTCCAAAAATTATCATTCTAGATTTTTATAGAATTCTATGGTCAAAAGTTAAAAAATGACGTAACTTCACTTACCCTTTGGAATGGATGAGTTGTATGTGTGGTGTCTGCAAAATTCTGATCATATTCTTCTTCAAGTGGCTGAACAAGAGGAGTCATGGATAAAGAGATAAGATGACTTTTTATTGCTTCTACTAAAACTCGTTGAATCTGCTCCAAAATGCTAAAAATAATAATCTTCATGTCTTCAAAACTCATTGGCACAATTCCTATTATGTGAAAATATGTTCTGATGTCGAACATAGTAGGAAATTGTTGGCTTAGTGGCCATTAATGGATGCCACTAGTCAACACGAGAACTCTCATCATTGATGACAATGAGAGTCAGGATGCCCAAACACATCTTGCTAGGTACGAATGAATTTGTCGATGTCGAGTCACCTAGAATATCTGATGAACAAGGGACACTAATGTATTCCCATGGTTTTTCAGCATAAGGACTTGCCATTAAGGCATGCAAGCCTCAAGGTGTTTTTACAAAGAACTTAGACTCAAAGGAATATGGACTCAATAATTTGCATTGAAGCAAGGCTTATTTGCGAAATGAAAATGACAGGAAATGGAAGATGAAAATGGAAGATAGCAATGGAGAACAGAAATGGCAATGGGTAATAAGCATGTGAATGAGCCTCTTACTTTTATTTGTGGGTTATGAATGGACAAAAAGATATGGAAAGTGTATGTGAATGTAAATGGAATATATGGAGGAAAATGAGATGAATGGTTTATTATGAGGTATGGATGTGATGGAGACAATAGTATCTAAACGTTTTTCAAGTGTTTGAATCTGATTTTGCATAAGCATATTGCCTCTTTGTTGCTGATCATCCTCTTATGAAACAAATTGGTTTCTTAGAGAGACACCAATCTCTTGTAGTCATTTGTCCTTCCTCCTGGAACCTGTAAAAAAAACTAATACTTCTTCTGCGATGGAATGTAATATTATCAAAGGAGAGAGATGGCTAATCTCTCTAGTTATGATATTTACACACAAAACTAAGAATTTGTATTAATGAAACAAGTTCTCAAATGAAAAATCAAAAGAATTTATACCTGATTTGGAATTAGTGCCTCAAGTTGATGTTGCTTCTTTTCAACAATTTATTCCATTATTTTCCATTTCAAACTCTAATGATGGATACTTCATTGTGTAGATCTTGTTGAGATCTTTCCAATGGTACTTAAATCATCGAAATCTGATTTCGTATGAAAAAGTTACGTTGATTTGAACAATGAGGTTCTTTTAAGTCTGCAGAGTTGGACTTCAGCTGCAGAATGTGCACGGTTTCTGAAGCTAAAAATCTTGAATACAAAGTTAGCCATTCATCTTTCATCATCAGTCCAAAATTAATAATACCTTCAGAAAAGTTAGCAAATAACTTGTTCATTTCATTGATTCAAAATTATTATTTTTTTCTTGACATGTAGCGACTTAGTGTGGCGACTCAGTGTGGCGACTTAGTGATAACACACAACTTGACTTCCCTTTGACCGAGGTCTTTTCCATTGAATTGGATCAAATGAATAGGACACCATCCATGTACTGACATTCCCCCAGCTACCCATGTGGCTTGTTTTTCTTGATGACACCTGCAACCTAGAGTTTAACAAAAACAGCTCCAGAAAGTTGAATCAACTGCGGAAAGTGGCTGAAAGAGTCAACCATTAGTTTTCTGATTTAAGTTATTTTCTTCCTGCATGTAGGAACTATGTAAATGGTAGTGGCATATGGAGCAAACCAGGGTACCTACTCTTTTGCTGTCATATAATATATATATATATATATATATATATATATATATATCTTACACCCGAAGTGTCACTTTCCTACTGCCTTTTGAATCATAAACCTTGAAGATGAATTTAATCTTTTGGTTACTTAACAATTAGGCACGGGAACAATTTTCAAGCACTTCGACTATCAAAAAGATGCTTATGCAAGAGTGCAAATATGCAAGAGCTAGTATGCAGAAATGATAGATTATTTTCAAGATCAAACGAAAACCAATGATTTCAAGAATACCATTATAATGCACCAGACTTTGATATGATTCAGATCAGCCCACAATTAGCATGCAAACCGTCCCAAAATCTCACTTGAAAAACAAACAAGATAATATTTATTGAGCCTTTAAGTGTATTAGGACGGTCATAACTTATTTTCAGGACCAAACTTCGAAGATTACCCTATTGTCGCAATTATATTCAGACTTATGAAATACATAAGACTGCTAAGGAAAATGAGCAACAAGGCTTCAACTTATAGTTTGATAAACAGCCTATGACCATAACCATAACCATTCGACCCTTCTATAAACTTGGGCCCTTCCAGTTCTGCCCTCAACAACAGACCCATTCTTTCCTTCTTGTTCGAACAATTCATCTGCGTGAGAAGGGTTTAGCGGAGGTGAGATGGCTGGATTAATGGGAGTAAACAGGGTTTATGGAGAAAACCAGTGACTGTAAGCAGAAAAGAGGACAAGCAGCGGAAGTGAATTCTCGGAATGGAGCGGAGACTTATGTAAACGAGGTGGTAATGTAGTCGTGGCTTCAATAAAATAGTGGGGGAGTGATGGCGGAATTTTTAACATGGACGGTTGTGGAGTAGACATAAACGCATTCATGAAATGGATGCTTAATTTATGTGGTGGAGGAGAGTCGTAATCAAATCGGCCACGTCCCATAATTGCAGATGGAGTGTAGAAATGCAGCCAAACATGAGTTAAATCTGAGGATTAATCATGAGGCCGTTGGAAAAATAAATGTATGGTTTGTGGAGGACTGTCGTGGACATGTTGGAGTAAATGCCAGCACATAATCATATTAGAATTCTCCTTTCCGAATTAAATCACACCCTGTTCATTTAATTGAAATTCCTTTTTTACACGCGGCAAGCAAAAATTGGCTCCAAAGAACCGAGGATTTCTCCCAGACCGTCACAAATTTCTTAAAATGATTTTTGGGTTATCTAATTGACCCTGCTGGCAAAAAAACCCATGTTTTATTTTTTCCATATTCATCTCTGTTTGGCCAAATCGTGCTCTCAAAGTTTGACGTTTTTCTTTGTTCTGCGTTTTTTTCTAAATTGTTGTGTTTGAATTTGCAAGTTCATGAGCGTTTTGGAAAATTCTTACAGAAGCGTTATGAGCAGTCACAATTGTGATAGCCTACCACATGGAGATTTTCTTTGATTGTATGCACTTGGAGATAGCATCTATCCGTCAGATTTCCCTAAATCAACACCCTTGTTTATGTAAATTTGATCTGCATTTTGAAATTCCACTATTGAGTTCAGCATTAATGGGATCAACTTTATATTGCCGGTTTGTTGAAGCCAAAACTGAGGATAAGCATCAATTCGTTGTAGCTGCATGTCACAATTCATTTTCTTGGCTTTTTGTTTCATGGTTTTGATCCTTAATTGATTGTTTATACTCCAAGTGCAATCCCTTGTTATACTTCATTTTGTTTGCCAAAAAGAAAACTTTTTATGCTCTTAGCCCTATGTGGTTTTCATGGAGTAGGTTTTTTTTATTTTTATTTTTTTTAAATAGAATTATATATGTTATATTTCCAAAATTAAAATATACATGTATATTTTACTAAACAAACTAATAAAATTATTATATTCTTTTTAATGTATTTTTTTTAATTGTTTTGTTAATAAAATTATATGTTATATCTTCAAAAATTAAAAATATACATATACATTTCATTAAACAAAACAATAGTTTTTTTTTTTTTTACAAATGTTCTTGCAGGTTTGTTTCAGGGCCAAGGCTTGGACAGGGATGCATATTTCTTGTTGAAGCCACAGGGAAAGCTAGGATTCAAGATAGCCATAAAAAGGATTAATGATTTTCAATTTCAGGCAGCAAAGTCTTCAAAGAAAACATGCTAAAAACAGGACTTTGACTGAGGTCTTAGGCTAGTTTTTTATTGATCTGAGCTAGGTGAGTAGGATAGGATCCATGTCAGGACAATTCTGGAGATGCCCATGTGGTTGGTTTCTTCATTGGACGCATGTAACCTGCTAAACCTTGAAATCAGTTGCGGAATTCTCAACTAGCTGCGCAATCAGGCTACATTCCGCAGCTAAGTTGGAAAACCTTATTTGAACAGGATACAGTGTTTTGAGGACCACTACAAGCGATAACCAGTTAATTTTGGACAATTTGAACCTATCAAAGCAGTTGGGTTTCATTTTTTTATTTTTTTGAATCAATTGAAATGATGAAGTTTATTTTGTCTCCCCTTTTTTTTTCTTTTTCTTTTTTCTTTTTTACATAACAATCATTTTTCTGATCCTCCAAATCACACAAAGTGCAGGAGGAGAGAATACTCAAGAATTTTTAATAATTTTTTTTTACTTAACAATCCTTTTCCTGATCCTCCAGATCACACGAAGTGCATGAGGAGAGCATACTCAAGAATTATTAAAATATGTAAGAAAAAAGGTTTCCTAATTACACTTCCCAAGCAATGGTGCCAAAAATGTCTAGTCAATTTAACGTCTTAAATTGCTCTACATAAATTATCAATCCGGGTGTCGTAAACTGATGAAATGTGGTGCACCATATGTGCTTAGTTAACATTTTTCTTACTTCGTTGTTTTATAGATTTTATTTTGTTTTGGGGTTTTGTTTTTGTTGATCTCCTAAAGTGTCTAATGCAAATGGAAATCATATTCTAAGGTCTTAAGAATACTATTAAAGGTCAAGTATGGGTAGAGATTTCAAGACAAGGTCTATGTCCCTAATGGTAATGTCCAAAACTTAGCATTTCAAAAGATCTTAAAATATGTTATTGATCAAATCAGTACTTAAACAAAAAGTGTAAATGTGCAGCTACTTAAATCAAACAAAAGATGAAATATCGATCATGAAATCACTGTCTATGCTGCTTATCTAAATATCGAAATAAAAGTTAAGCTATTGCACTCAAACAAATAAAAAATTGCAAGGAAAGTAAAACTAAAATCAAATTAAACAATCATAATTTGATCCCTCACCAGTAGTCCCGCTATGGCTTTCGGAGGTAACCGTCAATGATATGAGCAATTTAATATCTAATTGCAGAAAAGTAAAACTAAAATCAAATCACACATTCATAATTCGATCCCTCGCCAGTAGTCCCTCTATGGCTTTCAGAGGTAACCATCAATGATATGAGCAATTTAATATCTAATTACACAAAAGTAAAACTAAAATCAAATCACATATTCATAATTCGATCCCTCGCCAGTAGTCTCGCTATGGCTTTCAGAGGTAACCATCAATTATATGAGCAATTTAATATCTAATTGCAGAAAAGTAAAACTAAAAACAAATCACACATTCATAACTCGATCCCTCGCCAGTAGTCCCGCTATGGCTTTCGGAGGTAACCGTCAATGATATGAGCAAGTTGATTTCTAAACTAACTTAACAAAGCAAATGAACAAGACTGGAATCAAAGCATAACTGAAATTGAAAAGCTAAAAAAAACAAAGTCAGCAGAGTATCACTATTTGATGCAAAAACATGTAAAGAAAAACTAATCTACAATCAACCGGTTGAACACACTTACATGAATTAAAACTGCATGAATGGAAAATCTAATCTATCAAACTTGAAAGCAATCAAATGACATAATGAAATCAAAGCAAAATTACAAAATGAAATCTACTCTACCTTACATTCTAATGTGCTCCATGACATTCACATCTCCTTCCATGTTGAGAACATCAAAGCTTTTTTCAAATTCTTCAAAATTACAAAGTACAACAAAGCTCTCCAAAGCTTTCAAAAGCCATCAAGGAAGAACTACAAACTCCAAGCTGAAGAACTAAAAGTCAAGCCAAGCTCTAAGCTGAGACTAACAAATGAAGGAGAGAAATCTCCTATTTATACAAAAAGATGAGAAGCTATCTCATTAATGAGAGTCCATGAATCTCTCCCTCTACCTCTAGAGTCCTAATCAAAATACGAACTGATAAGACACATGTCTTCTTAGAGTTACAATACAATTAGGAAATGTGACACATATCCCCATGATCCCATGATTCTTTCCACTCAAATTTGAATTTGCCCTTAGAGTGCCACATAAGGTTCTTCTAGAAGCCTCCTTTTGACCTACACATGTCAACAATCTCAACCCACTTGTTAGGTATAAACATATGCACATTATTTTCTAATTTTTAACCACAAATTCACTTAAAAGGCTTAGAATTAATAAAGATTGGAAAAACATAAATGTGGCCCAATGATAATGAAAGTGGGATGAATGTGGTGACATAGTAGTGAAATGGAGGTGATATAATGGATATAATAGTGAAAGTGTAATGAAAATAAATGACACTTTCAAGACTCAAAAAGGCTCTTGGCCCATATAGATTATTGGCTAGCTTCTATCAATTTTTTTGGGAGGTAATAAAGAAGGATCTATGCAGAATGGTGGTTTAGTCATTCAAGAATTTTGTCATGGGGGGCGACATAAACACTTCCTTCCTCGCTCTGATCCCCAAAGAATTGAACCACTCTTCCTTCTCTAAATTTCGTCCAATATCTCTTTACAATGTCTCCTATAAAATATGCTTGAAGTTGTTGGCCTTAAGGCTCAAATCCCTTTTGCCTTCTTTGATCTCTGATAACCAGGGGGGTTTGTCCCAGGCAAGCAAATATTTGACAATATTATCCTAATACAAGAGGCTCGTGAATCGAGTTGGCACAGGGGCAATGAAGGGATGATCATAAAGCTGGACATGGAAAACACTTTTGACAGAGTTAGGCATGGATTCTTGATAAAATTCCTCAAGAAATGGGGTCGGATGATACATTCATCACATGGATCATCATGTTGTTGGCAATGCTAGACCCACCAACATTTAGGGGATCTCCTCGATATGAAGTCCCAACCAGACCTCATATCATTTAGTGTAGGAGTCACATCCAGTACGATGGCTAGGTTGTCATTATCTTAGAGATTTTCCTTATCTCTTGTTGTTCAGCACATGAGGGTTTTATGCTTGTATCTTCAAAAAGTGAGGTGAGTATGCCTAGTGAGTGAGTAATGTAACTTGTGTCTGGGTTCGAGGGTAAAAATGAGCCTATATATGAGAGGTAATAGTACAACCCAGGGAGAGATACACGCGAACCAACAAGGGTCTGACCAGCATCCAGCGGAGTAGTCCACAGCGAATGCGGCAGTTGTTAAAACCAAAGTGCAAGGGAAAACACGTACACCATCCAGTAGAGTAGTCCACACAGAGGTGACAGTCGTTATAACCAAGAAAAACAAGAATGGTCTGTCTAATGTCCTGTAGAGTAGTCCACACGGATGAGACAACAGTGATAAACAATACAACACATCTTCAACAATATAAGTACTAAAATAACCAAAGTAGTTCAACTATCTTAATACAGGTTGAGAAAACATGCATTACAAATGTTTAAAGATTAATCTTACAAACATCTACAAAACATGCGTGAAAATGTGTTGGCCTTAAACAAGCTTCTGAATTAAGAAAAAGTCCCAACACACATCTATACACCATACATCACTAGTCCCAGTAGTGGGACATTGGATCCACTCCTCACTTCTCAAAGAATAGACTACATACTCTCAAGGTTATGTGGGAGGAGCCAAGGTGAAAATTCATTTGCTCATACAATGGGAGGGGTATATATAGCCAAGGGTGATGCTTGACCCTTGTGACTCTTGGACTACCCTCATGACTGTTCAACTTCCCATGAATTTTCAACTAGCATGACTCTTCGACTTCTCTGTGCATCCATTGGACTTCCCTTTATATTACATTCAGTTACATGGACATGGCCCATAATGATGATGTGGCTGAGACAGCTCATGACACAACTTGACATGACATTGCTGACATGTACTGGTTGACTAGGGTGTCCATGTCAAGTTGTTGCACTGTTGAGTGATGGATGTACTCTTGGTGTGCTTTGTCTTCTACTCTGCATGGCATAGTGTTGTGGGGTCTTCGATGGTCTTGCTTGATGGTTCAATGCATGTGTTCCTCTTGCTTGCTGCTTGATATGCTTGGTACGTCCGTACAGCTGCAAGAAATTCTTCTAGCATGTGTGCTCCTTCTTCATCCTGTTCTTCGTCTCACCATGATCTGCCATTGTACCTATTCCTGCAATTCACTCATGACAAGACGACATCAAATCCAAAACCTCCTAGTCTAGTATGATGCATTTTTATCATGTTCTGAGTGACAGGGAGGGAGGACAACTCACTAAGACAACACAGAGAGCAGCTCAGGCTGGAATGAGGCATTATGGGAGGACAACTCACACTGTCGGGAAAAACTGCGTAGTGATCACTAGGAGGATAGAGTGGGGTTGTAGAGGGACTGTTGGTCAGTTCTGCGCAATTTCTAGACGGAAGACAGAGCCTTGTTGCAAAGGGACTGTTGAACATGACTACGCAATTCCTGGGAACAATGCAGGAGAGGCAACAAAGGAACTGCCACACATGTTTGTGCAATTTCTGGAGGCAGGGCAGAGCAAGGCAGCAAGGGTTAGTTGAGAAGCTCTATGAAATTTTTGGCAACGGTGCAAAGCAAGGTAGCAGATGACCAACTAGGCATGTCTACACAATTTTTGGGAACATTACAAACCTAGGAGTCATATTAGTGCAGGTTCCCGGTGGGCAAGGAGGAGGGTTGATGACTATGCTTGAGAAATGCACAGTTCAATTGGACAAGGAGGCAATTTCTACGCAATTATTGGAGGCATACATACTTCTCACCTCTGGGATTGCGCAGTGCAGTTGACCTAGAGGACAACCTCAAGCACTCTGTAGTTTCGGGTAGTAGAGCAGGGTCACTGAGCGCTTAGACTATGCAGAGCAGCTCAGTCAGAGTCCAGCGAAAGAGGGTTGTCCAGTTGGGCAGATTTTTAGGAAAATGGTTGTGTCGAAAGAAAGAAAACATATGCAACTGACATTGTGAACATATGCTTAAAATACTTGACGACGAGACAACATAGACCACCATGACAACAAGACAAAACATGCCCTCAGTGAGATTGTCTTGGAGTTAAGAGCAACAAGTGCGACACTTGTGATAGACCTTCAAACAACCGTGATGACACTTGCGCGACAGTGCTTACAACTTTGTGTGTGAGTATGACAGACGTTCACATAGCGAAGACAACCCAAACGCACAAAGATAGACCTTCAAACTCACCAAAATTAGATCACAAGCATGGAAAATTAATCAACATGCCAAAAGATGACCACTAGTCAAACAAGCAAAAAGGTGAAAAAGAATTCACAAGAGGTCATATGGTGAGCTCGAGTGTTTGCAACCACCAAAGGAAAAAACCAAGGAAGGCTCTGAAATCTGGATGTAAGCCAAAATTTTGGAGGGTATTGCAGCCACTTCAACACTTGTGTATATCTTCCCCTTGGATTGCTCCATTATTCAATGGTTGGGTGGTGGACTTATTCAAGGAGGCTTACAAGGGTCTATGTCAAGGTTGCCCCCTCTCCCCCTTCTTATACATCATTATGGCAGATTCCCTGAGTAGTAAACTGGAGCATGAAAGATTGACTCTCAATCTTCTGGGAATAAGGTACAAAGAAGGAATCATAATTAAAATCATGGACAGTTTGCGGATGACACAATTTTGATGGGAGGAGCCCGAGCTATAATTACCCGGTGCTTCAAAAGAAACTTAGATAGATTCCTCAGTGCTTCAGGGTGGGCGCCAAAGACAGAAAGAGCCACATATACAGTTGGAATATCTCCATCCAAAAAGAAAATAAAATAGAATAAATAATGGGGTTCAAAGCAGTAAGAGACTCGAAAGACTTTAATTGTTTAGGGGTGCCTATTTTCCTAAGACGACCTGCTCCATATGCCTAGCAAAAAGTTCAAGAAAAAATGAAAACAAAAATAGTAAATTGGGTAGGGATATGTCCTAACCATAAGGGTACAACAACCCTAGTGAATTCTGTCATCTCAATTATCCCCTCGTATCAGCTTTCAACCCTAAAAGCCCCCAAGTTCGTATTACATCAAATGGGGATGTATATAAGGAAATTATTGTGGGATGGAGGGAGAACATAAACCAAAAAATATCATTTGGTAAATTAGAAAATGGTCAAAGCTCTGAAAGGGCATGGTGGATTGGGAATAAGGGACCCGGGGATTGCAAATATGGCAATGGGATAAAAACTACATTAGAACATGATCACAAAATTGATTCAATGGTGGACTAAGGTGATCAGGGCTAAGTATTTAAATCATAAAAATGATCGGGATGGAAGAGAGGACATAGGTTTGGGCTTCCCTCACCTGAATATTGATTAATTCCTCCTAGGACATCATCAGAAAAAATGTAAGAAAAGTTCTGATGAATGGAGCCTCCATCAACATTTTCACGGAATCGATTGTGGGCCTCCACCCCTTGGGCTCAAATATTTCCCTAGATTCTCTATGAATATTCATCAGGCAAGGAGGGGTGGAAAATTTGTATCATATCTCAGAATGGGACCAGCAAGGAGGGTGGACAGGGTGGAATATTGATAACATTCCAGAGGCCCTTCTCCCTCAAAGAGAAAAACTTATTATGAAACTAAGAGGTTGTGCCCCCATAGCTCTCACATTTGCAGATAATTGGGGATGGAAAAATGAAAGCTATGCTATTAAAGAAGGGTATCCTCACCTGCGCTTTAATTCCTAGGTCCCTCCTAAATCCTCCATCTAGAATAAAATCTGGAAACCAAATTCTATCTCAAAGGTCAATTTTGTTGAAATTTGGTACCGGAGGACAGGTGGTTTCGTTAGGCTTTGATCTTTGGCCTAGGGAAAAGTGTCCAAAAGATTTTAATTTTTCTCCTAAAGTGACTTTATAATTTTTATAAAGTTAAAATCTAATTTAAAAGTGACTTTAAGTGATAAAGTTACTAAGTCTAATTTTAAAGTGATTTTTATAAAGTCAATGAAAAAATAGAAAGGAAAAGTGACTTTGGAAATAAATGACTAAGTGGGTCTTTATTAAAGTGGGTGAATTAAAAAATAGAAAGTGAGATTTAAATGTGCATTTAATCTCAGCCATTGATCTAAATCTGTCTCTGCCATTGGATTTAGGGATCACCCAAAAGTCATTTAGGGTTGGGTTAAAGGAGGAAAATGAGGAAAAGATCATTCATTCTTTCATGAGCAGATTGGAAGAAGGAGAGCAAGAGAGCAAGGGAGATTTCTGGACAAGAAGGAGAAAGAGGCAGCAGTTTGGCACACATACCAGGCAGCTCTTCAGCAAATTAGAACAACAGAAAGACAAGCAATACAACTGAAAGAACCAGCAATAAAAGGAAGATTTGTTTTTACACAGAAATCGAGGCAGCTGATTTTCTACACAAAAATCGAGGTCCGTATAGCATGTCCGTACAGCATGTTTGTACGGTCAGTACAACCATCTGCACCGTCCATACGACCGTTCGTACCGTCCTTACAGTTGCCGTGCAACATTGTGTTGCTGTTTGGAAATTTCTGGTGGGCTGTGAGGCTCAGAAATCGAGATAAGTTGGAAATTCGTTTGCTGATTTTTGCTGAAATTTCTCATTGTAAAAGGCATTTTCCAGAAATAAAAGAAGAGTTCTCAAACTGGTTTTCCCAAGAGTTGTAGGGGGTTTTTCCAGGGTCACGTTGACAAAAAATATCAGTGTTTGAATGTGTTTTAATGGCTGTTTATTACTGCT
>APFE030678895.1:0-11990 GCA_000404065.3 Pinus taeda
TAACACTCTTCTATAACACTATTATACTAATCATTATCATTATGTAGTTCATGTTATTACTATATTGTTTGTTTGTTTTATGTTTTATGTTTTACCATTGTGTAACACTATTATATTAATTATTATCATTGCATGATTCATGTTATTACTATATTAATTAATTCAATTCGTGGTATTACTATATTGTTTGTTTGTTTTATGTTTGATGTTTTACTATTTTGTAACACCATTTTGTAATGCTTTTATACAAATCATTATCATTATTTAATTCATGTTATTACTCTATTGTTTGTTTGTTTTATGTTTTATGTTTTATGTTTTATGTTTTACTATTTTGTAACACTATTTTGTGACAGTATTACACTAATCATTATCATTGTTTAATTCTTGTTATTACTATATTAATAATTTTAATTCATGTTATTAATATATTGCTTGTTTGTTTTATGTTTTACGTTTTACTGTTTTGTAACACTATTATACTAATCATCATCATTATCAAATTCATGTTATTACTATATTGTTTGTTTGTTTATGTTTTATCTTTTACTATATTGTAACACTATTTTGTAGCACTATTATACTAACCATTATAATTATTTAGTTCATGTTATTATTGTATTGTTTTTGGTTTTATGTTTTATGTTTTATTGTTATGTTACACTGTTTTGTAACACTATTACACTAATATTTATCATTATTTAATTCATCGTATTACCATATTATTTGTTTGTTTTATGTTTTAATATTTTGTAACACTATTATACTAATCATTATCATTACTTAATTCATGTTATTACTATATTAGTAATTTTAATTCATGTTATTGCTATATTGTTTGTTTGTTTTATGTTTTATGTTTTACTATATTGTAACAATAGTTTGTAACATTATTATACTAATGATTATCATTATTTAATTCATGTTATAACTATATTAATAATTTTAGTTCATGTTATTACTATATTGTTTGTTTGTTTTATGTTTGTTTGTTTTACTATATTGTAACACTATTCTGTAACACTATTATATTAATCATTATCATTACTTAATTCATGTTATTATTATATTCATTAATTTAATTCATGTTATTACTATATTGTTTG
The DNA here is from genome assembly GCA_000404065.3 of Pinus taeda. NCBI lineage: Eukaryota > Viridiplantae > Streptophyta > Pinopsida > Pinales > Pinaceae > Pinus > Pinus taeda. Next base: position 1,107 of record APFE030678895.1, read on the forward strand.
TTTGTTTTATGTTTTATGTGTTACTATATTGTAACACTATTATACTAATCATTATAATTATTAATTCATGTTATTACTATATTTTTTTTTTGTTTTATGCTTTATGTTTTACTATCTTGTAACACTATTTTGTAACACTATTATACTAATCATTATCATTATTTAATTCATGTTATCACTATATTAATAATTTTAATTCATGTTATTACTATATTAATAATTTTAATTCATATTATTACTACATAGTTTGTTTGTTTTATGTTTTATTATTTTCTAACACTATTTTGTCACATTACTTTTTTTTACAGAAACGGGTAGTGGATTATTAAAAACTTGCCCTTAATGCCAAAAAGCGGATTACAAAGCGTGAGTCTAAGATGATAAGTGTCGAACAGCCTTGCAAGACCGTGACACTTATGATTATCTCACATCTTTTCTTAGCTACAACGATATGGTCTATTTCAGAGATTTTCCCAAGCTTGTGAGTACAAGCAAACTGATTTAACAGAAAGCAATAAAACATGACAATGATCTAATTTAAGGAATTGGTTCCCATATTTCCTGTCTTGCTTTGAGCAGAGCACCAGCCGTAAGAAGGGCCGTTTTGTTAGCTTCAGTGTCTGCCTCCTTATTATTGGCTCTCAACACATGATTGAAATTTAAATTATGGAAAGAGTCACCAAGATCTAAAATTTTGTGTATCAGCCTTGCTGGCCTTAGGTCCTTTGTCTTAGAATGAGTCACCATAGTGTTGATAATAACCTAAGAATCTCAAATATCATTGACCTCCCTGATGTTCAGCACTTTCAGAATCTTGGGTCTTTGAAAAAGAGCCAAAGCCTCAGCTTGGATGCTGGAAGTGATGCCCAAGCCCAAGCGAAGCTGTGGATCCTAGAACTAGTTGGGTTTAATATAACTCCTCCAGCACGAGCTCTTCTAGGATTGCCCTTAGCAGCCCCATCAAAAAATAAGGAGTGCCTTCGCTAGTTTGCAATCCATCCCTGGAGCTCATTTTCTGTAACCCTTATTTGCCAAACTTTTAGGAGGGGGATACTCTTTACCAATTTTTGGAGTTGTAGATCGAGAGAAGAGCCCTATTTTTTATCCTACTGGATGAGATTTAAATCATATTTAAGGTCTCTCAGGCACTCTTTTAACTGGCATTTGATTTTAACTGCCACTAGCTTGACGTCCTCCTCGCAGTTTCGGAAAATCCTTTTGTTTTTCTCTAGCTAGATCTGCCAGTAGATAATTTTAGGGAGAATTAACCAAGCCGCTTTAATAATTTTGCTTTCTGGAGGAGGACCAGGGTACCTTTGCAGCCATCTATAAAAAAAACTAGCAGTGAAGGAAACTCAAAGCTGGGACTCGGAGTGCCCAGCAGCACGGACCAGATCTGCAAAGTAAAGGAGCAATCTAGCATCAAATGTGAAACAGTTTCCTAGTTTTCCTTGCAAAGTCTACACCTTGAAGGGCCGTGGAAGCCACGCTTCACTAGATTATTGTCAGTCAATATTTTGGAATGGCATAACAACCAATTGAAAAAATCAATTTTTGGCAGTGAATGGTGGTACCAAATCCCTTTCCAAGGCTCTGGATTCATGGCCACATGGGGGTGCTTGCACAGCTTGGTGTATCCCTGAGCAACAAAATAACCACCAGCCTGCACACCCCAACCTCTAGTATCCTTTCTTCCCATCTGTAATGGAGCTAATCCATGAAGTTTGGGGAGTAGTTCATCGCGTTATATAGACAAATCTAGGGGTGTTTCAATTTTCCATCCAGCCCAGTGAGATTCCTACCATACTGAGATATCCCACAGGGAACGCATACCAGCATCCATCCACCTACACAACCATTGGAGGGAGGGGCAATCTCCCAGCGTCTCCTTGTTCATATTTTGTTTGTCCAAAGGTTCATCTTTTTTCCATTGCCAAGGACCCAGTAGGCATGAGTATTTATAAGCAGACAAGCTTTTGAACAGAGCTTCTACAAGGGTGAATTCAGAAGCGGCAGAGAATGGCCTAGACAACGGGAATGTTTGCCCATAAATATTTTTTCCAAAGAAGAAGATGAGCCCAGCTAGGGTTCGGAGCTATAATCCTCCAAATGAGCTTAGCCCACATGGTGATATTTTTAACTCCAAGATTTTTTGAATTCAAGCCTCCTTCTAAGAGCGGTCTAGAGATGGAATCCTAGCTGACTAACGAAATTTTTTTCTCATTTTGCTTGCCTCCCTTCCGAAAAAATTTCCTAATAATCTCCTCCATTTTTTTGAGAATCTCGGAGGGAGCAAGAAGAATGGAAAACTGAAACAAGGGAAGACTGTTAAGCACAGATTTAATGAGGACAGACTTACTAGCAATGTTGAGCCAGGAAAAGCCCCAGGCAAGCAGTTTGTTCTTGAATTTCTCCAGTTAGGGAAGCCAATCTCTGCTGAAGGCTCTTTTAAGAAATATAGGAAGGCCCAAATACTTGAAGGAAGTCTAGTTTGAGGAGGCTGTGAAACCAAAAGTTCTGGAAATGGAATTGAGCATGCTGGAAGTGGTCTTCTAGCAATAGATATGGCATTTTCCAATGTTTAAACTGCTTCCCAAAATCAAACAAAAATCATCTAGGACTCCTTTAAATCTGGAGGCTATAAGCACATAGGCAGCTCCCAATAACAAGGTGTCATCCACAAAGAGGGCATGGTTGATGTTTTCAACACCTCTTGCTATACAAAGCCCAACAATTTCTTGATCCATAATGTTTTTGTCTAAATAGAAGCTGAGGACAGAGGCTTGAAGAACAAACAAAAGGGGTGAGAGTGGGAACCCCTGCCTGAGCCCTCTCGCGGCTTTCAAAAAGTTAGCATCTCTGCCATTTATTGAAGGAGTGATCCAAGGCCCTGAAATGCAGGCCCGAATCTAATTTATAAAGTTCTCCCCAAATCCAAATTTGTGTAAGACTTTTAGCAGAAAACTGTGCTTGACTCTATCAAAAGCATTCGCTAAATCAAGCTTAACAACCATACCTTTTTCCTTGGGACTCATACTTGAGTGGATTGCCTCTTGGACCAACATGTAGTTGTCCACTATCTGTCTCCCTTGAATGAATCCTCCTTGGCTTTCCAGAATGAGTTTGGGGAGGATGAGCTTAAGTCTATTAGAAATAACTTTAGTAATCAGTTTATAACTGATGTTACATAGCGATATCGGACGAAACCTGTTGAAAGTATTGGTTCCTTTCTCTTTGGGAATGAGAGTAAGAAAAGCAGTGTTCATGCTTCCTCCGATTTTCTGGCAAGATTGGGACTTGATAAACATTTTGTATAGATCCTTTTCCATAATCTACTAGCAATATTGGAGGAATCTGGCTGTAAAACCATCCAATCCAAGGGCTTTGTCTGGGTCCATGTCAAAGAGGGCATCCTTGACTTCATTCTTACTGAATTTAGCTTCAAGAAAGTGATTCATTTCAACAGTAATCAAGGAGGGAACCACGTCAATCCTATGGTCCTCTGGAGTATTTTTTACCCTTATGTTCAATTATTGGAACTCCTCATTGTGCTCCGTTATTGAACCCTTTTGTTTGAGACTTATCAATTGGCTAAAAAGTGTTGCTTTTTGTATCCTCATACTGTGCTATCAATTCTTCCGTAAAAATTGCCCAAGTGATAATTGGTTTACGATAGTAAAGCCATTGATACATACAAACTGATTTGGTTCCAAATATAAAGTTGCAATATGTACCTTTTGTATGTTTTGCATATTATTGAGATCGAAAAATTGCTCCATCTATAATATCCATGTTGCGGGATCATTGCCATCAAACTTCCTCATATCGATTTTTGGAATATGGTGGGTCTTCGATCCCAAATTAGAGTGTATAAAATCATAATTAACATTTCTTTTGTTCGCATCATGAGTTTCCTTTACTACCTTTTCACCATTAGTAGGTATTTCTTATAGAAAAATTGTCAAATCTGTTTTCAAATCTACCATGTTACTCTTCAAATCTTTCTTCAAATCTATCTCCAAATCATCCATCTTAGCTTCCATGCCCTTTATCTTATCTTCTATTAGCTTTTGTGAGAGTGACCTTTGTTGCACTTGGTCTTGTAATTTTGATATATCATGTAGCATTTCTTCCTCTTCTTCATGAGTCATGCTAGATATTTTAGGTTGCTTACTAGATGTTTGCATTTTCTTTCCTCGAGGCATCATTTACCAATAATAATGCTATACTATGCCATTTATATTCCCTCAAAATAAATTTTCAAACCAAACTGAAGCAGAAATTTAAAAAAATCTACACACTTTTCTTCACTTTGTAGGAGCTCGATATTGTCTCTGATGTATCTTTGTACTTTTGGATCATCCAGTTCTGAAATTGCAACCTGCAGTAGCCCTCTGTGTCCTATTTCCAATGCCACTAGTGTGATCCAAATTGGATTCTCCAAGGAAGAGTTATACGAAATCTCCCACAGTGACCTGATTATAGAGTAGTTTAGTAGAGCGAACTTGTATGATGTGCCATGAGTCACTGTTTTGATCTTTGGCTCTGAAAAAAATATACAAGAAACTATAGGCCATCCTCTTTCTGTACCTTCTGAAAACATTTCACTCCGATGCTCAAAGAGAAATTTATGACGATTTTCCCTAAGTCACCTATTTGGAGTGTAATTCAAGAGTCTGCAAAAGACCAAATTCCTCAGATCATATCTCCGCAAATATAGCGCGAAAAGCTCTACAATTCGGACCCGAGATTCAGTGTGATCTCTTCTCAAATGGGTTTGTTTAGCTTCTGAAACATCACAAAAAAACATTATAACGAAAATGCCACGATGACCTATTTGGAGCAGCGAAGCCCTAGAATCCAAAGCTTTGATACCAAATGTTATGAAACCAGCTCAAGAAAAAGATTGAAAAGATAGATCAACGCCTTAGAATTCAGCCTCTTCGAAGGGGAAACTCCTTTACATTACATAAATGAACAATTATTGGATGATTCAAATGACAAAACCTCCTATCTAAATATAAGAGTCTAAGGAGTCACAATATAACCCAGCCGACCTAACAATAATAATATAAAGCCACAAAAATAACAATAGAGGGATTCTATGGGACACAGGAATAAAAATATGGGGACAACACGGGCACAAAAATATTAAGAAGGGATACAACTACAATAGTAATGGGGTAATCACTAGTATTATAGGGACCCAACACTATCCTATTCTCCTTATAGAAGTAGGTCTTTCCCCTATTGAGAGCCTAGCTATGATTAGGTTTCTATCGTACAAGCACAAACTGAATAACATAGATGATAATAGACTTCCTAAGCTATCTTTAAATTCCGGCCAAAACCACCTAAGGCTTAATCTGGGGTGGCATAAAGACACAAGGGCCTTGTTAAACTATTGAGAGATCAACGAGAATGATGCATTAGAAGACATAAATAACATTAAAGATATTTTTAATTCTAGGTTCAAAGAAAAAAGTGGTCTGAGAAATATTTAGTGGGTAAAAGAAAATTAAGTTATCATAAGAAGGTCATTAACCCCACCCTAGAAGATCGGAAATAACTCTCTATTTTAACAAGCTCAAAGAAGAAAATTAATATAGCAAAGATTAGAATGAATTCTCATGAGCTCCATAGTGAAACATGTCATTGGGTAGTTCCTAAAATGCTATGGATGGAAAGGATCTACTATATATGTGAGAATAGGAACATCGAGGATGAAAACCACTTCCTCTTAGAGTGCCCAACGTACAACCACATTAGATCCCAGTTTCACAATATTTGTTACAATACTGACATTCCTAGCCTTTTACAATGTCAAAATTATAGTGAGCTTGGAAGGCTTCTCTCCAAGCTCTTTGAGCATAAGAATAAAATCTTAAATCAAAATAAATAATTTATTTCTTTAGGTCCGATAGACCAATCTTTGGTCTCAGCGGATATTAACCACTATCATCATCACTATATTGTTTGTTTGTTTTATGCTTTCCATTTTACTAAATTGTAACACTATTATACTAATATTTATCATTATTTAATTCTTACTATTACTCTATTAATAATTTTAATTCATGTTATTACTATATTACTTTTTTGTTTTATGTTTTACTATATTGTAACACTATTTTGTAACACTATTATAGTAATCATTAACATTATTTGATTCAAGTTATTACTATATTAATAGTTTTAATTCATGTTATTACTATATTGTTTGTTTGTTTTATGTTTTATGTTTTACTATATTGCAACACTATTATGTAACACTATTATATTAATCATTATCTTTATTATTATATTACTAAATTTAATTCATGTTATTACTATATTGTTTATTTGTTTTATGTTTTATGTTTTACTATTGTGTAACACTATTTTCCAACACTATTATACTAATCATTATCATTATTTAATTCATGTTATTACTATATTAATAATTTTAATTCATGTTACTACTATATTGTTTGCTTGTTTTATGTTTTAAGTTTTATGTTTTACTATTATGTTACACTATTCTGTAACACTATTACTTTAATCATTATCATTATTTAATTCATGTCATTACTATATTGTTTCTTTGTTTTATGTTTTATATTTTACTATATTGTAACACTATATGGTAACACTATTATATTAATCATTATCATTATGTAACTCATGTTATTACTATATTAATAATTTTAATTCATGTTATTGCTATATTGTTCGTTTGTTCTATGTTTTATGTTTTACTATATTGTAACACTATTTTGTAGCCCTATTATACTAATGATTATCATTATTTTATTCATGTTATTAATATATTAATAATTTTAATTCATGTTATTACTATATTGTTTGTTTGTTTTATGTTTTATGTTTTACTATATTGTAACACTATTTTGTAACAGTATTATACTAATAATTATAGTTATTAATTCATGTTATTAATATATTAATAGTTTTAATTCATGTTATTACTATATTAATAATTTTAATTTATGTTATTACTATATAGTTTGTTTGTTTTATGTTTTGCTATTTTGTAACACTATTTTGTCACACTATTACACTAATCATTATCATTATTTAGTTCTTGTTATTACTCTATTAATAATTTTAATTCTTGTTATTACTATATTGTTTTTTTTTGTTGTTTTATGATTCACTATTTTGTAACACTATTATACTAATCATTATCATTATTTAATTCATGTTATTACTATATTAATAATTTTAATTCATGTTATTACTATATTGTTTGTTTGTTTTATGTTTTATGTTTTACTATTTTCTTACACTATAAAACTAATCACTATCATTATTTAACTCATGTTATTACTATACAGAGTTGTCTATAATGCGACTTTTTGGAGATTCCGGTGACGGAATCCGGCGCAAGAAATGAGGTTAGATCTTGAATTTTAGCAGTTAAAATGGTTTTTTAACTGCATATTTGGATTCAGCACCCTGAAAAACCCCTGGGACCCTTTGATTGTGTAGAAACTAGCTATCAAACTTGGGATTCCAATAAATTGCTGCCGGATTTTCACCGGAAAAATCCGCCGGAAAGACTTTCAAAAAGTCTCATTATAGACAACTGCATTACTATACAGTTTGTTTGTTTTATGTTTTATGTTTTACTATTTTGTAACACTATTATACTACTGATTATCATTATTTAATTCATGTTACACTATATTAATAATTTTGATTCATGTTATTACTATATTGTTCGTTTGTTTTAGGTTTTATGTTTTACTATTTTGTAACACTATTACACTATCATTATCATTATTTAATTCACGCTATTACTATATTAATAATTTTAATTCATGTTATTACTATATTGTTCGTTTGTTTTACATTTTGTGTTTTACTATTTTGTAACACTATTATACTAATCCTTATCATTATTTAATTGATGTTATTAATGTATTAATAATTTTAATTCATGTTATTACTATATTGTTCATTTTTTTTAGGTTTTATGTTTTACTATTATCTAACACTATTTTGTAACACTATATCGTAATGCTATTATAATTATCATTGTCGTTATTTAATTCATGTTATTACTATATTAATAATCTTAATTTATCTTATTGCTATATTGTTTGTTTGTTTTATGTTTGTTTGTTTTACTATTTTGTAACACTTATAATAATCATTATAATTATTTAATTCATGTGATTACTATAATAATTAATTATTACTATATTGTTTGTTTCTTTTTATGTTTTATGTTTTACTATTTTGTTACAATATTATACTAATAATTATCATTATTCAATTAATGTTATTTCTATATTAATAATTTCAATTCATGTTAATATTATATTGTTTGTTTGTTTTATGTTTTATGTTTTAGTATTTTGTAACACTATTTACGTTTTATGTTTTACTATATTGTAACAGTTTTTTGTAACGCTATTTATGTTTTATTTTTTACTATTTTGTAAGACTATTATACTAATTATTATAATTATTTAATTCATGTTGTTGTTGTTGTTGTTGTTGTTGTTGTTGTTGTTGTTTTTGTTTTTTTTTTTTTTTTCTTGTCAAATGCTAAGCTAATTATATTAAGAAAATAGAAAAATTGTGTACAAGAGGACGATGCCTCTAAGAGCGATTAAACAGCTCTCTGTCAAGTTTTCCCATACAAAATATGCCCTGCTTAGAGGGGAGGGCCTGATAGCTATACATAAACTGTTTAAAACTGTAACAGACATTGGCAAAATAACTTTCGTCCACATAACAATTCCAGTCTAAAGATTTGTGCATGATAGCTTGGAAAATTAACAAAAATCAAAAGCAGAGTCTAAAAGTGCAACGCCTAGGTGCCTGCAAGACACGAGGGGACGCTGCTTTGACGACACCGCATCATGGATTCTGCATGCTGGGTACTTCTCCTGGGCTGTGCGTTGGCAGCGAACCATAACAAAAAAACCGACCCAAAACCACAGAGAATATGACTTAGTCCTTACCCGCCGTGTCTTCCGCCTGGTTCTCTGCCACCCGATGCTCTGCCTCCCATTCAGCCGCCTCCCATTCTGGGTCTGGAACCATTTCCACTTCCATACCATTCGGTATGTCCTCAAGCCTTTGAATTCCTTGCGGGAGAATTGGGTAGAGGACATTGCCAAAGAGGCGGGCTGGATTCTTATCAGGCTCTGGAGCTTCCGTCGCTTGGAGGGGCGTCACCTTCTGCTGAGCCGAGGTAGTCATTCCCATGTCCATTATACTGCAAATTTCGCGGAGGGCTTCAGTATGTTCGTCCGATTGAACGCCTGTGCTTTCCTCTTCGAGCTTACTCTGAGAGGAAGGGAGGTAAGAACTATCTTCCTTGCCCCTGCTTTGGGAGGAATTTTCTGTGCTCGGCTCCTTTTCCTCTGAAACCTCCCTTCCACTTCCTTCTTCTTCGTCTTCCTCTGCGAAAACCACAGTGATTAACGCTGAGACAATAGGCCTGTGGGTGCGTCGGTGGTACTTAAACTTCACTGTCTGCACCAAATTGCTTATATCGTTAACAGAATCATCTGACCCAGGAGAGCTAGGCGAAGCATATGCGAGCGGGGAGACACGCCGCAGGCTGTGAGCTCCTCTGCTTCCACGTTGCCCCCTCTGACCTTGGATCCGCCCACGGAGTGGCGTAGCGTGGCCCCTGGGTGCCATCGGAAGCCTATGATGCTCCGACACTTTAACAAGCTGACCCGAGATATCAGGCTTTGCCTTAATCCCCTTTGCCTTGAGGAGTTGTTCTGTATTCACCTCTGAGATGCACAGAAGTTGGAAGGAGCCTACCTCTGTCTTCCCTAGAGCTCGTGAGTGAATTTGCCTCCCTGTCCAGAGCCTGGGTGTGCGCAGAGGCTTACCCAGTCCAACACCCTCCTGCTCTCTCAACAAGCCATCTTTTGCGCGCAGAGTGGAGCTACCTATCGGCGCCTGAAGGCAATTCGACATTAATCTTCCTCGCCTGGACATTCTGGCTATGTCTTGGTAAATTCCTTGGGCCGGATGACGATGGGAATGGCATTGAATGCCATTGAATGCAGCATTAATGCTCTTCATTGCGCATTGTCAAGTGGCCTTCTTGCAGGGCGCTACTCGTGGCGATCCCATGGCTATTATTTGGCAAGGTGTCACCCGCATCCGGGTTTTAATTCATGTTATTACTATATTAATAATTTTATTTCATGTTACTACTCTATTATTGTTTGTTTATTTTATGTTTTATGTTTTATATTTTAGTATTTTGTAACACTTTTATCCTAAGCATTATGACTATTTAATTCATCTTATTACTATATTAATAATTTTAATTCATGTTACTATTATATTGTTTTATGTTTTATGTTTTATGTTTTACCGTTATGTTACACTATTTTGTAACACTATTATACTAATCGTGATCATTATTAAATTTATGTTATTACTATATTGATAATTTTAATTTATGTTATTGCTATATTGTTTGTTTGTTTTACATTTTATGTTTTAGTATTTTGTAGCACTATTTTGTAACACTATTATACAAATCATTATCATTATTTAATTCATGTTATTAATGTATTAATAGTTTTAATTCATGTTATTACTATATTTTTTGTGTGTTTTCTGTTTTTGTTTTACTATATTGTAATACTATTATATTAATCATTATCATTATTTAATTCATGCTATTACTATATTAATATTTTTAACTCATGTTGTTGCTATAATGTTTGTTTGTTTTATGTTTTATGTTTTACTATACTCTAACAATATTATACTAATCATTATAATTATTTAATTCATGTTATTACTATATTGTTTGTTTGTTTTATGTTTTATGTTTTACTATACTCTAACAATATTATACTAATCATTATAATTATTTAATTCATGTTATTACTATAT
>APFE030678899.1:0-30942 GCA_000404065.3 Pinus taeda
AATCCAATGGCTGAAATAGATTGAGATATAGGGCTGAGATTAAATGCTCATTTAAATCTCACTTTCTATTTTTAATTCACCCCACTTTAATAAAGACCCACTTAGTCATTTATTTCCAAAGTCACTTTTCCTTTCTAATTTTACATTGACTTTAATAAAGTCACTTTAAAATTAGACTTTAGTAACTTTATCACTTAAAGTCACTTTTAAATTAGATCTAACTTTATAAAAATTATAAAGTCACTTTAGGAGAAAAATTAAATTATTTTTGGACACTTTTCCCTAGGCCAAAGATCAAAGCCTTAGGGAACCACTTGTCCTCCGGTACCAAATTTCAACAAATTCATAATACCTTTATATTAAAAGAAATGACGTGACATGGGATGGTGTCACGAGGAGATGAAATGGTGAGCTGCTGGTGAAAGGGCGACGACAGTTAAGAAACAGGATTTAAACCAGAAAGAATGGTTTTGAAAGGGAGAAAGGGAGAACGAAGGAAGGGGATACAGAAGAAAGACGGATCTTTGCAGACTTGAGTTACCAACAGAAAGGGAGTTGGTTGTTCTGAGGTTTCTGGGCACGGAGGAACAATCTGCTTCAATGGAGAAGCTTATTGGACCGATTGTCGAGTTTATGCTCAGTTTGGCTGGGTGGTTTCAGTCTTTTGGTAATGGAAGCGAGAAGTGGGAGTAGTTTGAGGCATCATCAACCTCCAGAATACAGGTTGGTAATCCATACCAAACTGAGTAATTGAGTTATATGAATGTTGGATAAACCATTTAAGCTGCAAACGGGTTTGAAGAAAACACATATTATGTTTTAAAAATTTACATTTCTGGTTAAATATATTATAGAGCCTTACAATACCTTTTAAAAGAAATACTATCTCTTGGCACCCATCCCGTTTATTAATGGAATATCGGACTTATAATTGCTCATAGGTGCCATGACCTCCGTCGTTTATAATTTATTAACACGACAGGTTAGATAGTTCATATTATGACTTATGGTCTTCAATGTTAGAGCCCACGAGGCATGCAATCCATTATGCGTCAGATAAACTATCAATGTCGTGCTATACCCTCTCCACAGTAAATAATACTTTTGGTATATAGTTATATCCTATTTGTAATTAGTTGAGTACATGATTGGGAGAGCGTCAGACTGGAGGTTGCGTTCATGCCTTACCGATTGAGATACACAATGATCTGAAGGTGCATGTTTGCGACATCACATATACCATGACCAAGGCAGCTAAGGGCAATGGCACAGGATGTTCGAATGGTGGGGTGATAAGATTGACGGCCAAGCCACCACTGCGATGAGACTAACGGGGCACATTTAAGAGTGCCTTCAATGGCAGAGTCTCGACCATGGGCTTTCGTGGTGGGAGGTTTCTGAGAGCTGTTTCTATCACTCGACCTAAGGCCCTAGTCCTGAACAATACGAGGTATTTTGTGGCTAATCATACCACTTCGTCGGTGACTGTGCCGCTGTCTGGTTTGGGTTACGAGCACTGGACCATTTCCATTAAGTCCCCACAGGGAAATCCTACCAAAGATGATAGTTATATTAAGACTCTTGCCCAGATTGTCAGAAGTGAGGAGGAAGCCAGAATAAAGATTTAATCAGTCTCTACAAAGCACTACTATGCATTTGGCTGCCTAACATCGGAGGAGTTGGCTTATAAGCTCGAGTCCATGGAGAATGTCCGGTCTGCATTCCCTGATTGCTACGTGGACATAGAGAAGTAGTGTATGGGGTTTAATCGTGGGCTATTCCAGGCGTGCCCAAAATCACGGAGGGGTACAATCCTGTGACATGGATGCTTGAAGTGTCTTCCGTGGGTGCATAATTACATCTTGGAACTGATTTTGCAGATGTATACAGGAATTCATCCCTCTACCTGTAAGTCATTATTAGTACAAGTTTTTTTGAAAAATAATAGTAACAATTTTGTTCTCACAAAATGTGATTACTTGTAATATAATTATGTTTTCATCTGCAAAATTCCTGTGTTCTTTTATACTTATATTTATCCTCAATTTTTATCACTACCCAAATTATCTACTTTTCACATGACTTAACAAATTATCTATTTTTTTTTTTTTTACACAGACGAAATGAAGCTCTAATCAAGGAACTGAGTGTGCCAGGCCCGAGAATGAAGGATTGGAATTCCTCTTATACTTATATACCAGCTCCCTCTATGTTCTTTTGTACATATGTATCTTTCCATCCTATTTATATCAAAATGACTTCAGGATTTCCTTTAATGGTCATTTTTTGAACCGGAATGTTTGACTTTGTCCCCTTTTAAAGTTTATGCACTAACAAGTAGCAAGCTTCTGCTAAAATCAAGGGCAGGGAAGCGCACTGTAAAATGATTTCTAATAAAATTTAATTGAAGTCTATAGTACTACCTATGCACTTAAGATTTCCTGGTCTGAAAGCTATGAAAATACTTCAGGAAAATACTATAAAATTTCAAGAATAATGCTAATTACAGTATTTATAATTCTCATTTATTATCACTGTAACCTTATTTTAATAGGTCTGAGAGTTTAACCTGCTTTGATACCGAATGTAAGGACTTCAAATAATTTAAACAACTATTTACTCTGAACAGAATATGAAATCTTCATGAACCTGCTTTAAAATTTAACAAAATTTCATATATCAAATTGATTGATTTGATGAGAAGTACCTACTTGGTTTCCTGTAGATGAAGAGGCTTCAGAGTTGCTCCAGCTCTCGCTCTTGTTACCAAAAGACCATAACCTCCTAGCCAAACTGAGTACAACCTAGATACTCAGTCCATATTGCTTCTCAATTGCTGCAATCTGTTCCCCTGTGCCCAAAAAATTCAGAACAAACAAGGCTCAGTCCTTACTGTTGATAACTTCATGTTACAAATTTTCCTCCTCTCAGCTGTACTTCCTCCAACCGCCCTCTGATTATTCGTTTCTTTCCCCTCCCCCCCGGTCTCAAGATAACCTTCTTTCTTTTAAATCTCCATTCACTGCCTCCCTCCATCTTCGTGTCCTCATTTTGATACGTGTTGATTTTAAAAAACAAAATCTGATTTGATTTGTTGATTTTATTCAAATATCTAAATTTGATTCAATAAAGTTTATTTATTATTTTAATGATTTAATTTAATTTATTTAATTTGTAATTTTTTTAACTAATTTTATTTAATTTCATAAATTTTAATTTACAAATTAAATTTTAACATTAAAACTAACATTTTATGTTCATTTGAGGGTTTATCATATATATAGTGCGTTACATACGGGTCCATGCATACGTAGCTGTCGTATGGAGGCCTCGTATGTATGTTAATACTTGTATTTTATTTATAGCTATAGGTGGGTCATTACACTAAGCATCCTTGCTACCCCTCTAAAGGACTACATCTAGGGAACACACAAATCTGCTGTTCAAACCCTTGAACAAACTTCATCAAACACTTTCTTCCTTGCACTATCAACCCAAACCTCTGTCCTTTTTACAGTTGTTTGCGGCCTTCAACACTAGATTTAAGGAGCTCATGTTTAGGAGATTCTGTGCATAGGAACCAACCCTTACTAAGGCATCAAAATCAAGCCTCTAACAGTGATCGGTATTCCTACCTTTCATTGTACTCAGGCACCCATACTACTGCTACTCCACATCCTGAAACAACTTCTCCACTTAGCCCAAATCTCCACTGCTTGACCCAACTTCTAGCCAATTTTGAGCAGAGTTAACTTTGTGGCTGCCTTGTCCAAATGCACCAGCTGTTCTAAACAGTCATGCGGCCTCACCTTATAGGCTTGTCACTCCTTGAACTAGGCCACATAGGCCCTTAACCTTTCTCGCTGTGATTTGATGAAGATCAACCCTCTTGGCTGCATGTAGTCCTGGCATCTAGGCCTTTTCCTTGCATGCTAAGGTTTGTGGAATCCTATTGCAACCGCCGTACAATCAACTAGGGCATTTGACCAATCTCCTTATAGGGAGTGATAGATCTAAGGTGTGACCCTTATTTTGCAAGTAGTCTCGACCTTTCTACCCTCCTTTCCTTCATCAATAAGGCTTGCGACTCTTGTACAGGCAAAGCTTGTGGAAGAAAGAACCCGAAGAGCAAGAGAATTAAATCTTAAAATAAGAGGACTCCCTACACCTCCCTCTCCAGCAGATCCAATGGACCTGGGGAACAGGTTTCTGTGCGACACTCTAGACATACCAGACATAACCTTGGACAAAGCCTGGTTAGGGCAAGACTCTACTCTCTTCCTCAGATTTCGTGACTTCTCAGACAGACTTCGAGTGCTCCGAGCCAAGCGAAAGCTATTCTCCCTTCCAAATAAAGTATTTTTAGATGAAGACCTCACAAGAGCTCAAGTAGCTGAACTGAAACAAGCCAGGGAACAGGTTGCAACAGCAAGACAAGCAGGGAAATGGGCAGTGATTAGAAATCTTCAAGCAGTTATTCGGGAAACCTTCCCCCCGGGATGGTCACCCCGCTCAGGTAATTCCAAATGACGGGTTCGAACAGACGGGAGGCGGGGCACGGGTCTCTCGGTTCACTGCTGGAATGGTAATGGCTCCTTCTGGTCCTCACCAGGCCTACTTTATGAAGCCCTTAGCTCAGCGAACATCCTCCTGGTTACCGAGACTCACGCGAGCCCAGTCCGGCCTCTCCCAGACATCACAGGATACCAGTGGACAGCAGCTTGCAGACAGGAGACACGGAGCTCAGGGGGTGTCAGGGGTTCAGGAGGTGTGGCTTACCTCGTCCGTGATAGCCTCAGGAGCAGAGTATCAGTAGTCACGACTGATGAGTATGATAGATTCATGTGGATTCAGATCAGAGCCAGAACATCACTGCCGAGAGACATTTATATCGTAGTTTGTTACTTCCCACCTATCTCGTCTTCCTACGCTATTCACAATAGCTCAGACGGAGACCCCTTTTAAGACCTGTACTCTGACATCACCAGGTTTTTAGCAATAGGAGATGTCATTCTCACAGGAGACTTCAACTCCCGGACCAAAGACCTCTAGATCCCTATGCATGATAGAACAGAGGATATATTTTGCACTCGGGGGATTGACCCGATCACGGTTGGCATGCATTGGACATCTGAGGATCACCTGGGACCCACCACAACCTATGGGAAATATATGTTTCAGTTGGGAGAATCTCATGGGCTAGTAATTCTGAACCGTTTACCTTGTTTCCCATCCTCGCACTTCTTCACCTGCAGACCATTTGGAGGTGAGGCAAGTGTGGTTGACTATGCTATTTCGAACCCGAATATCCTTCCTTACATCAAAAATTTCTCAGTCACCCCCATCCCCCTTGCAGACCACACCCTCCTCTCTTTCTTTCTGCAGTTTGACCTCCAGAATCCTCCCCCTACCCTTTCCCGCAGTCCCCCCAGAACCATCTTCCGATTTGAGGAAAATGACCCTGATCTCTTCTCCTCTATCCTCAAGCAGACTCTCCCATCGAAATCCCAGTTCACCTCCCTCAGCTCTGCCAAGGACAAATACTAGTGCCTCTCACATACAATTTGGAAAGCTGCGCTCCAATCCTTCCCCTTCTCCACCCATTCTGTCACCACCACCCGCAAACCGAGAAATTGCCCTATGAACAACTGGTATGACCAAATTGTAAGTCTATGCATCAGGACCTCCGACACGCCTTTCAGAACTCTTTACCTACATAACCTAACCTCTGCTCAGCCTACCGTCACCTCCTTCGCCGCAAGAAGCGCCTCTTCATTGCTCATAGGAGACAAGTTCTTTCTACTCTCCTCCTTCGCTCCCCTAAAGATTTTTGAGGAACCATCCTTTCCCGGCGCTCTCTTAGCCCTATCAACCTTGATCCTGCCTCTATGTTCTCCCATACCTCCCAACTATATGACATCCCTAGGCAGCCTCTGATTCGGGTCACTTCCCCCCCCACCTCCTGCCACCTCTTCTCCGACAAAGATATCAGGGAGGCAATATGGACGAGGAATAGCAGCAAGGCAGCAGACGAAGAAGGCTTCCAGGCAGAATTCTTTAAACACGGACTCCACCCTCTAGTAGGATATCTGGTGGACCTTTTCAACCAGGTGGTTCGAGATGGATTTCCGGATAGCTGGTCACACCACATTATCTACCCGATCCACAAGTCAAGGCCTACTTCTGATCCCAACAATTACAGAACAATCATGGTTGGGCACACATTTTCCAAGTTATATGCCACAGTACTTCACAGGAAACTCTCCCACTTTCTTGAGCAGAGACAACTCAGGGCGAAGGGCCAAGTAGGTTTCCTTCCAGGCCACCAGACGATCGACCACATCCTCACTCTGTGAGCGGTGATCGAGGAGGCCAGGCATCGATCCTCTAAAGTGTACTGCTGCTTCATAGATTTCCGGAAGGCCTTTGACTCAGTTCCAAGTGAAGATCTTTTCCAGAGGCTAAGGGAGATTGGTATTTCCTCGACTCTCCTGAATGCCATCATGCGTCTCTATGAGGCCATCCTTGGCCGTCTCCGTACAGTAGGAGGATTGTCGAATTTCATCCGAAGCACCATTGGAGTCAAACAAGGATGCCCCCTTTCACCTACTTTATTCGGGATATATATCGATGAGCTTGAGTCCTTCCTCCAAGAGCATGTCAAGGATACAGATGGATGCCTTCTCCACTAGGTCCTGATTTTTATCCTCCTCTTTGCTGAAGATATTGCTCTCATTGCCTCCTCCCAAGAAGGCCTCTAGAGACAGCTAGATGCACTCGCTGCTTTTTGTGACCGGAGGCATCTAACTGTAAACTTGGGTAAGACAAAAGTGATTATCTTCAATGGAGTCAAAAAATCCTCAGATTTCTGCTTCCTATTTAAAGGGGAAGAGATCGAGATTGTCAGCACCTATACATATCTGGGAGTTCAGTTTTCAGGACCTCGCTTTAGCCTGCGACCAGCCCTTCAACCCTGGATCAACAAAGGGTATGGCTCCCTAGCACTTCTGGAGAGACAGTGTTTCCGACACCACTTCCAGGACATCTCGTCCAAAATGAGCATCATGGACACCTTGATTCGCCCCACAGTGCTTTATGGCTCAGAGATTTGGGGTCCCTCTCTTCTAGAGCCAGATTGGGCTTCAGTGGAGCGTGTCCAGACCCTCCTTTTGCACCGTTTCATCAGATGCAAGCAGAAAGTTCCCCAACACATCATTCTAGCTGAGTTCGGGGCTCAACCTTTCCGTCTAGAGGTAATTTTCAGGTTAGTGTCCCTCCTGCACAGACTCCGAGGATTGGCAGACACGAGGAAGGGTCGTGACAGATACTGGGGTGACAGATATTCTGAAGGCCTCAGGAATTCATATTGACCACCTCCCTCCTTTTCAGTACTCTCTGAATGCTCCTAGCCATCTTCTTCCCAATCAGCAAGAGCTGAATAAAATCATTAAAGATGATATTTACAGACGATACATTCAAACTACATGGATCAATCCTCCCAATGGGCTACGCCCAAAAATGGCCTTTTACGAGGAGCACTTCCTGGAGATCAAGGATGGGCTCATCATCAAACCTCAGTACACGCTCCAGCATTGGATGCATGCCCTTAGAATCCCCCTCGGGCAGTTCAGAGTCGGTTCTCACAGATTCCGGGTGGAAACAGATCACCACATCGATAGGGCAGACAAGATTTGCCAGCTCTGTCATTTACAGGAGATAGAAACAGAAACACATTTCATCTTCAGGTGCCCTGCATACTACGAGATCCGAGGCCGTTTCCATTGTCTCTTCAGGTCTTCTCAGACCTTGTCCAGCTTCCTCAGATATGTTGATCCGAGATGCCTAGCACTTTACCTCTAGGAGGCTTTCAGATTTTGGGCTTGTTTTCTCCAGCCTCCTACCAGACCAGACACTACGCAGAAGATCACGGACTTCTTTAGGGCGCTACCCTCAGCACGGGGCACCAAAAGAAACATGGACCATCCCATTGATACCGAAAATAGATCAGTGCAGTCTCGAAGGGGCCGACCCACCAGACTACAACAGCGCCCCAGAATTAGTTCCACCCCAGGGAGGCACCGTAAAACTTCCAGGTGGCATCATCGACAACCCAGCGTATCTACAAGACAACAGACTTTGACAAGCTTCCCTCAGTTTTCTTCTTTCGACCTCGGATGTTAGGAGTAGGGAATAGTCAAGGGATTCCCCCCCCCTCTCTTCTTCCTCTTCTTCTTCTCTTTCATCTCTGCCTCATCGCAACGCTCTGCTTCGAAGCTGGGAGCTCCTTGCTACTTCATTTACATTTTAGATGTATTTCCCGCTTTTAAAGAAATGTTAAAGGGGACCGTTTGGTCCACCGACTTGCATAATGTAATCATTGTAACCAACAGTTTCGTTGACCTACTATGGTCATTTGTTGGACATTAATAAAATTATCTTATCTTATCTTATCTAAGGTGTCACAACTTCTTGGGTTGAAGATGACCTCCTTGAGAGCAAACTACCTCAAAGAGAAACCCTTTTCCTCTATTGCGACTCTTCCTTGGGCCTTGTTACCCATCATTTTGTGGGTGATATCCTCAGGAGAAAACTTTCTCCAAGATGGTCTTCAGCCAGTAGCCAACAACCCCTTGCAGCCACCAACTAGCTCATTGTGCCACTTCTTCACCACCTAAGCTAGCCATGTGGTCCCTCACCCATCTGTCATGATCATATGTTTGAAGGTGGGCCTTCTGAACCTAAAGATATGTCTTGTCATTTGGTAATTGAGTACTATAGTTTGCTTATCATGAAAACTTCTGGGCATGGATTAGTGGGGGGATTCAGCGGAAAGAATGGGCTAGGTTTGTGCTCTTGTCCCCTAGACTCCTTTTTGGATATGAACCTTGGATTCTAGCCTCGTGGGATCTCTTTTATTGACCACTTGGCTTTAGGAATGGTATTTCATGGGAAACCTTGATTTTGGTTGCATGGTCTTGCTCCTTTATCTGCATATATTCCCCCCTTTCGACTCATTATCGCCCCATTCATCATTTCTCCCACCTGGGTCCACATAGGGCTAGCTCTCCCCTTCCCCTTGCCCACACTATAGGTCAGGCCTAGAATGATGCCTTGAAGGTTGATGTAGCTAAAAAGAAAAGTAAAAGTACAATTAGCCACATTCAACAGGAAAACTACCACAAAATGCAAAAGATGGTTAGGACAAATACATTTAGCACGTGGGCAAAAGCCAATACATGAGCTCTACCCCATCATCATGGACATCACCTTGGTTCCTATAGGTTCTATGAGCCTCCTTCATCATATAGGAACCCATGATTGTCCCAACCCCTGGTGGGCAATGAACTGCCCTATCTTAAAAGGGGGTATCCACTGCTATATCTCACACATCATGCTCTTACTCCTTGCACCCCGAGCAGTTAATTAAAGAAAAATCATAAAAAGACAAAAGACATATAAAGAAGGGTGGAAAAATCAAGGCCGAGGTGCTTCATGTACCACGATTACTCCCTCCTACACATTATATACTCAAGTGTGGGCTTCCCTTCTACTAGCTACCCTTGTACCCCTGCATGTGGCCCAGGGCCGCCCCTTCTCATTCCCTACTCCATTCACCTCTTTATCACATGCCACCACCTTTTAAAGGATGTACCTTGGACATATTATCTCCTTTAAAGGTAGAAATCACCTAATAGGATACTTGGTTAATCCCATTTGGAGTTTGGAGACATTAGCACATGCCAAAGCCCATTATTGAAGGGCAAGCCATTATGAAGTCCCCATTTGCGGTCCATGGCTTTTAAGCTCTTTTACTTGATTTCTTGATGACTTCCTGTACTGGAAGGCTAGGGGACACATTGGATCTTATCCAGGACTGCAGATGGTCTCCATCTTGGATTTGGTCTCCCTATACGAGGTCCTAACCCTCTAGAGGGCTACATTGGCACATGTACGGTGTGTATTAAGAGCCATGGGCCTCCACAACATTAGAAAACACTCCATGGATCCCCAAAGATGTTTAAAGACTGCTTGAGATTCCCTTATTGGACGAGGAAGATGCATCTGGTTCACCTTTGCCCAGCCAGCCCCACATATGTATTGTTGAAGGAAATGTAACTAGGTTCGATCTTCATAAATGTACTTTTGATATTTGTATTTATTCAAGAAAAGAAATATTATTTTTATAATATATGTCAATGAGTTTCTTGCTCATTGAAATAGGTCTAGCACATGTTAAAGAGTCAAAAGAATTATGTTGAAGACCTTAATGGCATGTTACACTAGGTACAATTATGTATTAGAGTCAAAGAAGACACCTCCAAGAAAATTCAAGTCCCCTCCAAGCATGTAGCACCATCAAAAGAAGCAATCCAAATTATATATGTCAAGTCGGTCTACTCTCCTCTAGTCGACCTGAAATCGGCCTAAAGGTGGGACAAACCTCCATATATAGAGGTTGTCCACTCCCTCAAAAGACAACGCAATCATCTCCGAAATCAGTGAAGTAAGAGAGCCAAGGAAAGGGTGAAATAAGTCGAATAGAAGGAGCCTCTAGTGCAACAAAGAAGGAGAAAACAAGACCGAAGTTGTGAGATTTGATCTAAGGGTGAAAATACAGTCACATGTGTGAGAAAAGAGGCCTCTCTACAATCATAACAACAATAATATATCAACACCACCTCTCACATCGTTTGGGATAGAAAATATAGGCCTAAAGGGCCTCCCATTCAAGCAAATAAACAAGGAAGAGAAACGAAGGTAATAGGGTTGTTCTAATGCCTATTACAGTCACACGTGCGAGGATAAGGAGGCTGTCTCTGCTGTCATAACAACCCTCCCATTACAGTCATACAAGTTCATTGTTTGGTGAAGAAAAGGAAGACATCATTCCATGTGAAAGGGTCTCATCAAAGATCAAGGATAAGTGTCTCTTCTAGAGCAAGTGCAACAAGATATATCAATAGTTGAAAGAAGAACGAAGTGTTGGAAGAAGGAGGACAAAGTGCCGGAAGAAGAAGAACAAAGTGCCAATGAAACAAGGTGCAAAAAGGAGGAAGGACTTGACTTGTGCTTGGAGGATATTCTTGTCAAGGGTCTAGGGTTTGGCATTGATAAATAAGAAGCTTCAATAAGAGAAATTTACCGAAGGGTTTTCCTCTAAACAGAAGAGAGGTTTTGGCCCTGGCAAAGAGCCAACATCTTGTGTTCTTGTTCTTATGTTTTTGGTTGCAGTTTGATGTACACACATGCATTAATAAGACGAAAAAGAAGATTAAGCTAACAAGAAACAGTAAAAAAACTCTTCAAATTGTTATCAAGTCAAGAAGAAGAATCACACTACACCTAATTACTTTTGATTTTTCAACATGTACCATGCATTTGGCAGCTGACCTAAGATTTGTAGGATGATATAGCATCACCTACACCATCATCTGAGTCCTTACAGATGGTCTACATGCATCTTCAACTTGGAGATGCATGAAGTCACTTGTGTGCCCTGACAGCCATTTGGAGCACCACAGGTTTATTATGTGGAGAATAAGGGGCCAACCCCTTGTCCATTATTTTTGGAAGCCTAACTCATCATTTTGGCACTTATGGACATCATCAGGCTTCTTAGAGAGCCCAACTATTGCTTTGGGGTAGCATCGGATGTGCTCTAGTCACGAAATTTGGTGGAGAGGTTGGGTTACATGAGATCTGCAATACCCACAAAGGGTTTGGTCAGATTCTAAACAGTTGAGGAGATATTAAAATAATTAATATTTTTAATGGAGTCCCTAAGTCTAAACTTAGGGAAAATAAAATATTAATGTGGATTAATATGAAACTGTGTTAGAATGGTCCAAAAGACATGGATCAAGCCAAATCTAATCTTAGCTGTTGATTAGGGACTTAATCTCAACTGTTGATATGTCAATAGGAAAAGTATAAGAGGAGGCTTGAGGGTCACTTGGAGAAGACACCAGAGTGATCATTCATTATATTCTCTAGAGCGGGGTTTGCTAAGAGATAGAATTAGTGATTGGGAGATGCAGCTGAGGGGCATTTGAGTACAGAGAGACAGAGTGGCACAAATAGTTTCGGGAGAGGAGCGCAGTAGCCAAGGAGAGTGATGCAGAGGCAGTCAGGAGCTGCACAGAGCCTCAGAGAGGCCAACGTTGTTGACGCAGAGGGCCAGAGGGCTGACACAGGGCCTCCCAGGGCTGACGTAGACCCATCCGGGGTGATGCAAAGCCAGCGTGAGGCATAGAGGGGCAGACACAGTCCAGAGAGAGGCTGACGCAGTCCAGAGAGAGGCTGATACTGGGGTTTCTGGGGCAGATTTGTGCTGAGTAGCTGCCAGAAGGGGTATCCGAGGTTTCAGCCAAGAGATTTGTCAGAAACTGAGCGGTATTATTACTAAGGAAATTCTCTGTTGGGTAGGCCAGTTTCGACACCCATATTGTACTTTGATATTGCTTAATAAGAAAATCCTCAGATAGCTGCCCGATTTTCTCACAATGGGTTTTTCCAGGTACATTAGTCAAAAAATAATGGTGTCATATGGTGTGTTTGTTTATGTTTCTTTTAGTTGTTGATTTGTAATATGTTGAACATGCACTAGTGTTTATTTTCAGTATTTACATTGTAAATAACTTGTTAAGGAAAATAACAAGTATGTAGGAATAAATCAGATAAAGTGCATGGAGGCTTTCTAACTCAGTAAATTGAGAAACTTCAACATGGTATTAGAGGGTGATTGCACATCATAGGAGAACTAAAGGACATCAGCCGAGCGAAGCAATAGTAGCAGAAAACAACTGTCTCGAGTGTTATCACTCCAATATTTTTGTAGAGTTGTTCAGAAAGAAATGATTAGAAGTAACCACAAACCTACTTTGGAGATTAGGATCTGGCCTTCCTAATGCTCAGAGAGGGCTCTCTCTTTATGATTTAACTTTGTTTAGTTAATTGATTTTAGGTTAGTTATGATTGTACTTGGGTTTTGATTTGGATTTGTGGTGGGATCATTTACTTAGGTGGACAGAGGGGTGTCTTTTACCATTGGGCTATGGGGTCAAAAGTCAAGCAAACAGGACTGGATTAAGTTCTAAAAATAGTGTCTCAGGGCAAGGTAGCTGAGTTATTTCAGATCTCAAGGCTTGATGGTGAAGTGGTTTTCAATCGGATCTAAGGAGCAATTAAGTGTTCCTTAGACCGGGATTTTGAATGAAGTGAAAGAGGTCAACCGGGATGGGAGAGCAATTAAGGATTCTCAGATCTGGATATCAGAAGAAAACATAAAAATGATTAACTATTCAAGGCAGAGTGTACTTAAACAAATTCTGAAATAAATTTCCAGTTAATTCATTCACTTTAGATAACATTCAAGTTTGTGAGATACATAAGAAAATAACAAATTTGACAAAGAAAATACTTCACTGAAATAGCTCAACCTATGAATCTTGTAATGCAATCTCTTTATTACTCAGTCCAGTCTGTAGACTTGAAAAATTAGTACAAGAGCCCTCAGGTTTATGATCAATACAACTCTACAAATGTATAGCAATCCACACTCAATACTTCAAATTATGAAGTATTTATACAACTCTAATTTACAAAATATCCCAAACTGTCTTGGGAATTAATCTAGGAGAAAGAAATATCTTCATGCAAGAAGATAGAGACAGATGTTCAACTGTTGTATGCTGTCCGTGTTTATTAGGTTGTGTTGTCTTTATGCTCTGATATTTTGCTATTTATTCTCTGCCTTACTATTGGTCTTCACATTGGCTCTTCTTTGTACTTTGACCTTTCAATTGATATACTTTCAACTGATACTCTTTTACCTGGTTGATCTATCATTTTCCTTCTACTGTGTTGTTTTAACACTTACTGTACATTTTTACGATAAGTCATTCAATTTCTCCCATGTGTCTGCATCTGGTAATTGGATATTTACCATTTTCTTGTAGATTTCATTTGCCTGTGTGTACTTGGTAAAAGTGGATTTATGTACAAAAAGGTGTTTTACCTCATGCGGGAGGTAAAACAAGTTCTCAAAGGTCCAATATAGGACATTTCCAGTAGGTATCCTCTTCATAGAAGAAGTATTTACCCGATCCTTTGCTACCTCTCTTATTCTCCTATTATAATCCACTTGTGGCATTAATTTATCATTTATCACCAAGGGATTGGGCAGACCCTTTTGCCTCAAAACATCAAACTTTACCATGAACTTGTCTATAGACAGTTGCATGGTTTGGCATTTGTCCTTAAGGTTTACCATCAAATTTCTCTTGGTGAGCACATTCTCAACCTCCATTATTGTACCTGTCCTGTCAGCAATGTCCAATTCTTGCAATTCATATTTGTTTTTGGAGTTCAGGAAATGGATGATTCTAGTAGCTTCTTCTGGCATGTCTCCTAGTTCAACTTTAACCCTCTGGATGACTTCTCTAGCTTCTTTCACTAAGTCACTTTGTTCAAAAATTACTTGAATGGATGGCCAAATATCATTGACAGAGTCAAGGATATTGACCCATAATTGTTCCTTAGCTTGGCCAAGTGGCTCCTTTAATGTCAGCGCTTTCTCTAAGCTCTTTATCCTTTCATTAATTCTGGTTGCCTTATGTACTTTTTTGTGCATAATCTGGGCAAGCCTATTGTCATTCTCTAGACTGGTTATCTTTTCCTTAAGCTTGTTCATCTCTGTGGTCTGAATGGACATATTTTCCATTGCTTTGACCAACTTACTTGTCTTATCACCTAGTTGAGTTGCTACTGTTGTCGAATCTGTTGCTAATGTAGATGTTGTGGCACCTGGTAGTGCTGTAGCCAATGGAGCTGTAGGTGCCAATGAAGCTGCCAAGGTGGATGGTATTGCAGTAGTGACTGTTGGGATAACAGTAGCAGTGGCAGTCTCAAGACTAGCTTGTTTTAACTGTATCAAGCTGTCTAACTCCTCCATTTCCTTCAGTTGATCATTAAGTTGGAGAACAAGGTCCATCATTTCCTCTTGATGTGTTTGGCTCTCAAGGACTTCTTTTGTCTATGGGTGCTCTGAATGAGGCAATTTGAGTGTTTTTTGAGCAGTAATGTCTTCATTCTTTTCTTTATCAACTTCTCAGCAGCCTTGATGTCATTAGGATCATGTCCCAGCTCAATGACCAAGTCTTCTAGTGACTTGATTCTGTTGCCCTTGGCCTGTAAGGAGGCCTTTCCAGCTTGTATTGTGCAGTGATATTGTGCAATGAATTTTACAGCTTATGTGTAGCCATAACTTTAACTGTCAAGGTGGAATAAATCATCTCACCTGCCTGCTTGTGGAACTCAATTTGGTCAATGGGATGAACATCCTTGGCCAAAACCTCAAAATCCGTTTTCTTATAGTTTGCTGATGTTTTTGGTTGTTGCACTGTAGGTTGCATGAATGACATCTGCATTTTTCCTGTTTTTATGTCAAAGGCTGACATCAACCTGTTTTGATTTGCAAGTGTGTGTTTGAAGTATTGGGCATAAATGTCAACCTTCGACTTTTCATTCCTCAACTTAATTTCCTTGTATCTATCTTTGATATCCTTTTCTTTATCCACAGGTCTGGTGAATGAAGAAACCTCAACACTGAGCTGTCTCTCAATAATTTGAGTGTTTGATGTTGAGGGCTGGTGAGTTTCTCCTGAAGTTGATGGGCCTTTACTCCTTTCCACCATTGTGTCAGTGTTAGTAATTTCCACTAAGTAAATGGTGTTTTCTTGTTCAGTTACAGGACTAAGCTTGGGCCTCTTTGTGTAACTGATCTCAAGTTGTTCATTTGTGGTTTCCATAGTTGAATTAGAACCTTCTTCCTTGTTTCTCTTTGGATTCCTGTCTTCATTTGCTGGAGTCTCTAAAATAGGAGGAATATTCATTGGTTCTCCTAGTTCTGGAACTTGTAGGAAGGAACTTGTATCAATCTATTTTTCTACATCAATCAATGTATTCTCTACATCAACTACAATACTATCCATGTCTATTAGATTGTTTTCCAACCATTCTGATTGGTTGGCAAACCTCTCAATGTCTGGTATGGGATGATGGATGAAAGGTCCCAATTTGACCATGAGCCTTAACTTATTTATGACTCCATGAGGGTCATACTACCACATAAAGCTGTTCTTGAATTTCATTTGTTGCAAAATCTTATCTGCTTCTGGCCCAGCTTCTCTGGTATTACAAATGAAGGGGCCCAATTGATTTTTCATTTTGAATTGGGTTTTCTTCCTAGCTGCTAGGAAATTTACTTCATTAGAATTTATAATCTACCTAAAGTATTCTAGTGCAAATATCCTCATAGGGAGGTATTTGGGCAGTTTGTAAGGGGCAAGTTGGCATCCATATATTCTTATCTCTGTGTGATTCTGGTACAAATACTAGTCTCCCACTTTACTGTTCTTTGCCAACTGTAACACCCATTTGATCTCTTGACTGATTCTGGGCTGAGGGCTACTAGTTAGCATATTCATAACTGGATGGACAAATGAATCAATGAAGTCCTTGTAAGTAAATACAGTGGAGTACCTTTGGATCAAGGGTGTCCAATATATAACTGATCTTGGATTTCCTTTGGTTTCCAACTTTTGGATGCTGACAGGGAATTTATTTGACCGGTAGTACAAGAACATATGAAATAAAACAGAAGAATACTTGAAAACTCTCTCAGTTGGTAGTCTGGTGAATTGCTCATGCATTCTGTCTGCTATGAACTGAGCATAGTTATGCATTGTAGCAGGAGGCTTCCCTGGGAAAAAGATGGAAAGGAAGGCAAGGAAAACCTCATCCACACGTTCATCAGAGGTGTAGCCTAAAATGTAGGAGAGCATGGTTATGATTGGTCTGCCTCTCTCAGAAAAAATGGTGGTAGCATATGGAGGACTTTCTGTAGGAGTATGACACTCCTCTATGATGAAAGTTTGGAAAATTTGGGTTATTCTGGGAAGGTCTAACTTGATATAGAGGTCTAGCAAACCTCTAATAGAAAGTGGGGTCTCATTTGGGCTTGGCTGAACTTGCAGCATTTGGTTAATGGATTCTGCAGTGATGGTAAACTAAACTTGTTGGTTAGGGGTGACAATGGCTCGTTGGCTGGGAATGTAGCAAGCATGACAGAAGTGGATGATTTTTGGGAATGGGTGTTTTTCTAGAAACAAATACTTGGGCAAATTAGACTCCCAAAGGTGAATGTCATCGTTTTGGTTTAAGAACTTGTCCTTACTCCAGCAGTGGAGCTTTAGAAGGTAGGCAGGGGAAGCTGTGTCCTTTATTTGGAAGTCTCTGTTTGCTAATGCAACGTGGTCGACGTCTAGGTGAGGGGTTTGCAGAGGTCTCACGTCCAGAGAGGTTTAGGAAGCCATAATTAGGTTTACAGATATGAATTAGGCTTGTAGTGGTTTCAGGAGTGAGGTTTGGAAGCTTTGGAACAGTGGGAGGGTAATTACAGTTTGTAAAAAGGGTTTGAGATGTACAACTATGTTTCTTTTCAATTTATGAAAGTTTCTTTAATTAATTCAATTAATTAACCTTTCAATTTAAACTGTGTGTTTTCAAATTCAAGGGCCGTTCTAGTTTTTTCCAAGAATACCTGGAAATTGATGGTTTGATGTGCAGATTGGGTTCAGTGGTGAATGCAGAAGGTACTGTGGCTTCAACTGTGAATTGGTTGCTTCAATTGGGTATCCAAAGCTTCTTTAGGCGGTAAAAGGTGGTCAAATTGGTCACAAAGGTTTTAGGGTGTCGCAAATGGCTAAGCAACAGTTTACAGTGAAAATGCAAGAAAAGAGCGAAATGGGGCTTTTTCGGCCTTTTAACGAGTGACGGTCACATTTTGGCGCGTAAATAATCAATGAACAATGGGGAGTTTTTGGTTTAGGCGGGGAGGTGGTTTTTTGGGCCATTGCACCGCTTTTGGAGGGCAGGCAGTATTTTTCGTGAGCACGCGATCTAACCTGGTGCCGCCACGTAGCAGAACAGTGCCCAGGCGAAACTGCGAATCTCACGTGCTCTCAGGCTGTTATCGGTCGGATGATGAATCCGCGTGATATGGTTGTACACCGTTGGATCTGGGGGCAGGAGATTGGAGGGCTATCACGCAGTTGAGTTGCATGGAGGGAATCGGGAAAGGGATTTATGGGGCCTGGGATTTAATTACAGTTAATTGTAATTATTTAACCAATAATGTCGGGATTTTCAATATAAACATATGGTTAATTAAGGTGGGACCATGGTTTGTGTGGCAGGGTTTTTTTAACTACACCAAGGGTTGGAGGGTTAAAAAAGGGTATTAGGGAAATATGAAGCGGGGAAGTTAATTAAATAAAACGGGGGCATAAAAACTTAGGATAAGGGGGTTTTTGTGGGTTTTCCAAGGGAAAAGAGAAATTAGTAAGGGAGGAAGTAATATTTGCAATGGGGAATGGGTTTCGCACTAGAGAAAGGGGTTTTGGGAAGGGGGAATGATTTTTGAAGGGTATTTTCTAGGGAAATGTGTGAAACTAAGGGTTAAATATCAAAATGAGGGGACAAAGGATATTTATAAGATGAAGGGATAATGGGGAAATTAACAAATAAGCATGTGGGGTTGTAGTGAAATGAGGGGATATTAGTAAACAAACTTGTGAATATCCTTTCTTTCTCACATTTCCTCCTGCATATGAAACATAGGATTAAGCATGATAAACGTGTTTTTGATTCAACAACCTTGTGCATTTGCAACCTTTCTTTTACCTACCCTTTATTTACCCTAACATTTTTTCTTCATTTGATTGGGTGCATTTGAGTTTGCTGACCCTTTATTTTTTTTCTTTTGTCAAGCACACGATCTAATTTTAACCTTATAACTTCCAATGGCTCAGATTAAACTGATGAGCTCATTTTTATTCTCTACCTAACTACTGATCTACCAATGTTAAACAGTTTGGCTAGATCTTTATTCTCTATCTACCAACATGAAATTTAAAGCATGAATGAGTCAAGATTAAGCTATTTGACTATCATGGATTGTGGCATTTCTGACAAGCTGTACACAATCTTATTTTACAAAGTAAAGCAATGGTAGTGGCATTTGAATTTGGACACTTTCATGATCTAATTTTTTTTTTGGTTCATATTTTCATTTTTTTGATCTTTTTCTTTGTTTTTGTCCTTTGATTGTTCTTTTAGGACATACCCTCTTTACATTTTTTAGTTTTTAATATGGAAAACATTTTGCAGAAAGCAAAAGTATGTACAATATTACAAGACTGACCATAGCCAATTCAAAATTATGAATCCTATTATTATAGGGCCCTAACAGTGGCTCCACATGGAGATGGTATTTCATGGTGAAATGTCAAGAACTTCAAGATAAGTAGCCTTTGAAACTGTGATTATAGTTAAATCGTAAACTACTCTTACGTGATTCTGCGTTATTCATACTTATGATGGTGAACCATTCAAAACTCACGGCCTTCTCTCCGAGCTTCAACTTTTAAAAGATTACCATCCAATCCAATCTAAACGCTATAATGTTATATACAATGAGTAAAGTAAAGTGAACTACTGTTAATCTATGGATAAGTAATGCTTCAGCATTCTACCATTGACAAGTCCTCCTAGTAGATTTGTTCCATGTAACTCTCTCAAGAAAAATGCATTGTTACCTCTATAGCCATAAATGATATAAGGGCCTTGCCATAGGAAATCAAATTTTCCATGTTTACCTTTTTCTTCTCTTCTAGAATCCCATTTGAGAACTTTATCACCTATATAAAAATCATTAGCTTTAGTTTTCTTGTCAAAAATCTTTTTGATTTTATCTTGCATCACTTGTGATTTGACATAGACGTCTTCTTTGGTTTGCTGCAAGTGTATTGTCTGATTTATCCTCCTTTGGATATCATTTGGTT
The DNA here is from genome assembly GCA_000404065.3 of Pinus taeda. Classification (NCBI taxonomy): domain Eukaryota; kingdom Viridiplantae; phylum Streptophyta; class Pinopsida; order Pinales; family Pinaceae; genus Pinus; species Pinus taeda. Next base: position 19,905 of record APFE030678899.1, read on the forward strand.
CTACCTGCAACTTCTGAATAATCTTCATCACTGGCACTCCTAAAAAGGATGGAAAAATATCATCCATACCATATACTAACTGATAAGGAGATGTAACAATGGACTTCTTGGTAGTTACTCTGTCTGCCCATAAGGCATTTACCAACCTTTTGTTCCATGTCTTCTTGTTGTCTTCCAATAGTTTCTTGATGATATTAACAAGGCTTTTGTTTGAGGATTCTGCAAGTCCATTACCTTGAGGGTAATAGGCAGTGGAATGGCCAAGGGTAATGTGATATTTGTCACAAAAGTCTACCATTTTCTTGGATTTGAAAGCAGTTGCATTATCAGTAATGAGCTTTTGGGGGCATCCAAATCTTGAAAGGATATTGTTTTCAAGGAATGAGATAATGACAGAGTCTGTGGCTTATCTAGAAGGGATGGCTTCTATCCATTTAGTAAAGTAATCAGTGGCTGCCAAAATCCATTTATGCTGGGCTGAGGAGGCTGGGTGAATTTCCCCAATGAAGTCTAAACCCCATTGTTGAAAGGGTGTTTCTGTGGATATAGGTTTGAGAGGTAAAGGTAAAAGCTTCCTTTTACACTCAAATATCTGGCACTTATGACAAGAGGTCACATGTTTCTTGACATCTGCAAAAAGGGTGGGCCAGTAAAACCCTGCCCTTAGAGAATCTTGTCAGTGGTTGTTTTCCAATATAGGTGTCCTCCACAATCTCCTAAATGAAATTCTTGCATAACTTTGTCAGCTTCATCTTTCAATAAGCAATTTAATAGAATGCCACCATTATCTTTTCAAAATAAAGCATTATCTATGATACAATATTTCATTGATTTCATTTTAAAAATCTAGCTTTAGTTCTAGATAAACTAGGAGGAGCTTGTAAGTTTAGTAAAAAAAATATGATATTTGCATACCAAGGTGAATCTGTAAAAGGTTGATTGATCTGTGGAGTCGCCATCTCTTCTTGATCATCTAGGGCACCAATGAAATTTATATCTAACGCTTGACAATTCAATTCAGCCATGAGTTTAGATAAACCTTGGCCTTTGATAAGTTTTGTAGGCTTTATTTCTATGTCATATTTCAAAATAGTGGCAATACATTTGTCTCTCTTTCCTTCAGGCCCATTCTGTGTCAGAATGTCCTTTACTACTGAATTTGGAACATAAGCAATGATGTGTGAAAACAAGATGTATACTCTGAAACCTTTAATAGCTTTCACTAAAGCTAGTGCTTGTTTTTCCATTATGTTGTACTTTAGTGTGACATCTCTTAAAGATTTACTGAAAAATGCAATAGGTTGCTCATATCCTTCATCATTCTTTTGCAACAAGTGTTACTTTTAGGTATGTTCTATGCTAGAGCATTTATTTCAATTTCTTTTCCACATTAGCAAGCACATCAACATAAAGTAAACTGCAGATAGAACATAAATATAAATCGCAGAAGACAAGCCAAGACAAGAGGACACAAGATGTGGTGCTAGCCAGGGACAAACCCCAATGTGGGGAAACCCACGATCAATTCTTCTTTTATGTTCTTCAAAGTTCAGTGGAGAAAGTGAGAGAGATAGTACATTTACAATAGAAGTCAATCATTTTGACTTTTGATATTGGCATGAGATCAGTTGAAGACATATTGCTTCAACTGATTCTCTAAGGTGACTCGTTCACCTATCATAGTGTTGCATCTTGTCTATTTGCTGCACATTACGGTGTGACACCTTGCTGTACTGTCACATGTGTTGAACCTTGATGACTGAGTTGCTCTCATCTTCATGTTGCTCATCATGCTGCATCTTCCATGGTCTTATTCATCATCAAGCTGCCCATGTTCATGCTCATTCATCATTATGCTACCCATGCTCATATCATCATGCATCATTATGCTGCCCATGCTCATATCATCACGCTGCTTATTATGCTGCCCATGATCTCATACATCCAGCTGTCTTCCTTCGGAGACAGATGCTCCAGCTGTTTCGGTAGTTCCCGGTAGTTCCGGCTTTTCCGACAGTTCTGACAGTTTCGACATTTTTGGCTTTTCTGGCTTTTCTGGCTTTTTTGGTATTTTTGGCAATTCCGACGTTTTTGGCTTTTCCGACAGTTCCGGCTTTTCTGGACAATGTTGCATGAAGCGGGGACGAAGTAGGGATGTTTTTTGGAAGTGGGGACGCGGAAGCGTCATTTTCCAAAAATATAGGAAGCGAAGCGTCTGCTATATATATATATTTATATTTTTTTACATTTCTACTCAAAATAAACATCCGAAACAGGCGGAAGTGCGTTTTCGAATTTTGGAAGTGCGCTTCCAGGGACGCTTCCTATACGAATCTGCACAGGACGCACTTTGGGTCTTAGAACCGGGGGGGGGGGGAAGCTTCCTGCAACATTGTTCCGGCAGTTCTGGCTTTTCCTGCAATTCCGGCTTTCTGGCTTTTTCGGTATTTCCGGCTTTTCCAGCGTTTCTGGCTTTTTCGGTAGTTCCGACTTTCCGGCAGTTCTAGCTTTTCCAGCAGTTTCGGCTTTTCCACCAGTTCCAGATTTTCCAGTTTTTCCGGTTATTCCGACTTTTCCGTCAGTTTTGGCTTTTTTCACAGTTCCGACTTTTCCAGCTTTTCCTTAGGATCATTCCTCCTACTAAAACGCAAAGACAAGTAGAGAGAGGAAGAGATCCAAGTGTGTGTAGAAATGACTTGAAGTCCTCTTCTATTTATACTAAAATGTAGAGGTTGAATAGACATGACTGTTGGGCTTCTGAGCCTACATAAGTTGTTGGTCGACTTAACAATTTGTCCATAACATAAATAAATTCATAACTTCATAAATACTTATCGGAATTGGATGATCTTTAGATCAATCCTACACCTCTCAATGAGAGGGATCCAATAGAATTATTAGTTGCCATAAATAATATGACCCACATGGAGTTTGGCCCTTGCCAATTTTAACGATCCCTCTCAACTAGGGAGAACTCCATCCGCTGATCCATATGTCCAACTGTACTATCTCTGCTATAAGTGCCCTGCACTGCTCTGCTCAGTTCTGCTCTGCTCTGCTCAGCTCTGCTCAGCTATACTGGCTCTGTTCAGCTCTGCTGGCTTTGCTTAGCTTTGCTGACTCTTCTTTGCTCTGTTGGCTCTGCTCAGCTTTGCTGGCTCTTCTCTACTCTGCTCAGCTTTGCTCGCTCTGCTCTGCTTAACTTAGCTCTGCTAAACCATGAAGAAGAAGAATTGATCGACAATGTGTCATACCATTCTCCACTGACTCGAAGTCAGTCTCAGAGTGTGTACAACTGGTCCCAGACCAGTCCTCAACCGACCCGAAGTCAGTGTCATAGTAGGTACAACTCCTACCATTGGTCCCAGACCAGTAATCTACTGACTCGAAGTTAGTCTCAGAGTATGTACCACTGGTCCCAGACCAATCCTCAACTAACCCGAAGTCATTGTGATAGTGGGTACAATTCCTACCATTGGTCCCAGACCAGTATCATTGATCCCAGATCAATGAAGGTCATCCTAGCATAGGGAGTACGGTAGATACAACAATGCGTCCATCAGTACTCCTATGGTCCCATCGTCATTTCCCTGCTCATTGATCAGATGAGAGGTACTTCCCATGAGTCCCAGACTGCATGGGTAGGATGCCTCGACAGGAGAACTTAATCAATCCTGTCCTCACAGGAGAACTAATCATCCTACTACACAATTTCCATGGAGAATACATCATCCAGGCCTCACAGGAGAACTAATCATCCTGCTATACAATCGTCATGGAGAACACATCATCCAGACCTCACAGGAGAACTAATCATCCTGCTACACAATCGTCATGGAGAACACATCATCCAGACCTCACAGGAGCATTAATCATCCTGCTATAGAATCGTCATGGAGAACACATCATTCAGACCTCACAGGAGAATTAATCATCTTGCTACACAATCGTCATGGAGAACACATCATCCAGACCTCACAGGAGAATTAATCATCCTGCTATACAATCGTCATGAAGAACACATCATCCAGACCTCACAGGAGAATTAATCATCCTGCTACACAAGAGAGCGAATCATCCTGTCTCACAAGAGAGCAAATCATCTTGTCCCACAAGAGAGCGAATCATCTTGTTCACAGGAGAGCGAATCATCCTGTCCCACAAGAGAGTGAATCATCTTGTCCCTCAAGAGAGCGAATCATCCTGTCCACAGGAGAGCGAATCATCCTGTCCACAGGAGAGCGAATTATCCTGTCCCAGTGCGCACCACCAGCGGAGGGTGAGTCACCCTGTGGTCGTATGTTGCTCCAGTAAGAACCACAAGCCCCCAAACCTCCCAGAGCGCAATGTATACAACATGCAGGACCCTTGTACAAGGGTCTCTTGACGACTCCAAGTCGTTCAGGAAAATCACAGATTTGATCTTTTCTCCGGGGCTTAGTCAAAATGTAGCGACCTGTACATCATCTCATAGCGATGGAGCTTCCTTGCTCATAGACTTACCATATCCTAGATAAGGTAGTATCTGATGTCTATCAGCTGGAGCAATCGTCGAATACGGGATTCCTCAATAATCGAATCCCACCTCTGGTTGTCACAGAGAATCACAGTGGTACAAATAGCTCACTTGAAGAGCTTCCCCAACCAGGCAACTTCATACGAGATCATACTCGTAGATATGTATCCGGTCTCAGCGGTGCTTATAACAACCGACTTCTGCTTCCTGCTCATCCATGATATTGAAGTAGAATCCAAAGAGAAACAACACGAAGAAGTGCTGTAGTGATCCTCGACACTGTCTGCCCAATCAGCATTCGAATAATCATGTAGTTTCATATTTCCGACAATGTATCTCAATCCATGAGAGATTGTGCCTCGAAGACATCTCAGAAGATTTTTGGCACCAATTCAGTGAGGTTCAACCAAATATGAGCTTACCATGCTAACTGCAAAACATATGTCTGGACGAAAGTTCGCCAAGAACATCAATGCGAATGAGTTTATGAGATTCAGAGGCATTTCCTAAATCTGGTTTGACATCACTACCATATAACTTCTGAAAGTTAAGATCCTCGAGTTAGTCACAGGCTTCAGTTCACCATTCCACATCTGGAATCCAACTCCCTCTTACTTCTGCAAATGAGAGGGTTTGCACCTGTTAGAAGTAGGTCGTCCTCATAAGGTGCTGGTATGAGAGGTCTATCACCCACAACCTTCGGATGGTTTGGATCCGTTTCACTCCTAGTGAATCTCAACTTTATCGGACAGCTATCGATCCTCTCATACTATGCCCGGGGTGTTTTGCTTCAAGCCATAGAGGGCTTTCTTCCACCTGCATATCCGAGATACCTGATTATCAATCTCAGACACCTTGAGTTGTTCTAGACTTGTGGACCTGCTACATGAGGGGAATGGTCCCCTTGTAAGATTTTCCTTCGGTACATCTCAGACATGTACTTTCATGCTCCTTTTGAATTTAGGCATTCCTGTCACATTCTGACTCATAGACCTTTGGTGCTACGTGACAATGGACATGGTCCCCAGTGGACTATCTACAATTTGATACAACCCTGAACTCAAAAACATCTTTGAAAATTCTATTTCCAAACACATACCTTTCCATCGATGAGTGCCACTAACCTTTGACTTCCATTTCCAAGATGGACACCAGGTTCTTCTTGCGATCAGGTACATAAAAGTGATACGAGGTTCCTTGCTTTCTTTGAAGAGTTGACCATTTCCTTGATGACCTGCATTACCTTCGGACACTCCTTCGCATAATGGCCGAACTTATTGCAACCAAGGCATCTGCCTTTCCTTCCACCCTTAGATCCGAACTTCCCAATGAAGTGATCTTTAGATGGGCCATCAGAAACTTCCGCTACGCCATTTTGATAATATGTTATGCTTCGGCTTCACCCTTTGTGAACTTAGAAGAGAGATGTGGAACCCATTGATCCTTTTATCTTGTCACTATTGTCTTTGGTGATTGCTCTTTCACTCTTGCTTGGGCATTGTCTTCACTTCAACTCTGATACCATGTTAATTTTAGGTATGTTCTATGCTAGAGCAATTTATTTCAATTTCTTTTCCACATTAGCAATCACATTAGCATAAAGTAAACTGCAGATAGAACATAAATATAAATCGCAAAAGACAAGGTAAGACAAGAGGACACAAGATGTGGCGCTAGCCAGGGACAAACCCCAATGTGGGGAAACCCTTGATCAATTCTTCTTTTATGTTCTTCAAAGTTCAGTAGAGAAAGTGAGAGAGATAGTACATTTACAATAGAAGTCAGTCACTTTGGCTTCTGATATCGGCATGAGATCAGTTGAAGACATATTGCTTCAATTGATTCTCTAAGGTGACTCGTTCACCTATAATAGTGCTGCATCTTGTCTATTTGCTGCACATTAACATGTGACACCTTGGTATACTATCACGTGTTGAACCTTGATGACTGAGTTGCTCTCATCTTCATGCTGCTCATCATGCTGCATCTTCCATGGTCTTATTCATCATCAAGCTACCCATGCTCATGATCTCATTCATCATTATGCTGCCCATGCTCATACCATCATACATCATTACGCTGCCCATGCTCATATTATCATGCTGCTTATTATGTTGCCCATGATCTCATACATCATGCTGCCTTCCTTCGGAGACAGATGCTCCAGCTGTTTCGGCAGTTCCCGGTAGTTCCGTCTTTTCCGGTAGTTCTGGCTTTTTCGGCAGTTCTGACAATTTCGGCATTTCCGGTAGTTTCAACTTTTCCAGCAGTTCCGGCTTTTCCGGCAGTTCCGGCTTTTCTGGCTTTTTCGGCAGTTCCAACTTTTCCGGCTTTTCTGGCTATTCAGACTTTTCCGGTAGTTCCGTTTTTTTTGGCTTTTCCTTAGGATCTCTCCTCCTACTAAAACCCAAAGACAAGTAGAGAGAGGAAGAGATCCAAGTGTGTGTAGAAATGACTTGAAGTCCCCTTCTATTTATACTAAAATGTAGAGGTTGAATAGACATGACTGTTGGGCTTCTGAGCCTACGTAAGTTGTTGGTCGACTTAACAATTTGTCCATAACATAAATAAATTCATAACTTCATAAATACTTATCGGAATCAGATGGTATTTAGATCAATCCTACACCTCTCAATGAGAGGGACCCAATAAAAATATCAGCTGCCGTAAATAATATGACCCACATGGAGTTCGGCCCTAGTTGCCAATTTTAACAACAAGACTACTGCAATAGTATGTTCTGAAGCAAAAGAAAAATTTATAAAATCTTTTTGGAAACCAGGACTAATGAGCATTGGAGTTTTGGTAAGGGCTTCTTTAATGGCCTCAAAACACTGTTTAGCCCAATGGGGAAAAAGTCGAAGTCGGGATTAATTCGGCAAGGGTCCAAAAGTTGAAAAACTCGGCAAAGTCGGGAGTTTTTTGAAAAAGTCGCAAAAAGTCAGCAAAATTAAAAAAACACAAAATTATTCATTTTTTAAATTTTTTTTTAACATCTAGAGTATCCACAACATCAAATAAATGCATTTCCACATAAACATGTAACGAAAGCTAATATATAATGTGTTGGACACCTAATCCTAAATGGGTTAGTGTGGAAGCTAAAGAGACAAAGCAGTCCAAGGAACCTTGGGATGTGAATTCCAACGGTCACCATATTGGACTATAAATGTACATCTATTGTTAATAAAAATGTAATGCATGCTTTATCTTTCCTATTTGTTCTCGCTCACCATGTGTGTTTAACATGGTATCAGAGCCATGATGTGTGGCCTATTTTCCTTGAGCAACTGGTCTGAGTTGCCTTGAATAGTGCTGGCCTCGTCTTCATTACCTGTGCTCTGTCCACTGCCTGCCTTCTGCTCTCTGTCCACTGCTTTCTGCCTGAACGTTTGATGAGGCTGCTTATTGAATGCTTGCCTTCTGACATTGAAACCCTTGGTTTTTTGAAACGCTGTTGTATTTGCGTTTTCATGAATGCATCTTACGCGTGACATTCCTTGTGAGGTTTCTGAAGGCGGCTGGTCCTGATAAAGTGGTAAACGTTTGTTTTGTCAGAACAATCCTGAAGCATTTTGAAAGCAGATTTTAATGCCTGAACGTTTAACGCCCAAGGCCATAGACACTCCAGCTCCAGGTTGACACTGTAATAGAAGCGTTTAGTTACTGTAATAGAAGCGTTAAACTGAACGCTGCTAACTATACGCTGGTGTGGCTGCTGGTCTCCCATCGTGGGGCACTAATACGCTGGTGTGGCACTGACACATAGAAATTAAATCTTGCATACAACTTAAACAGAATTAAACGGAGAAGTATAGGTATAACAAATTTAAAGAACTGGACGGTGGTGTGAAAACACACCATTGACTATGTCTTTTTCTGTTCTATGCCCTCTCTCCCCGAATGCGACGAGCAAGCTCAATATCTTTGGGCATAATGGTGACCCTCTTAGCATGAATGGCGCATAGGTTGGTATCTTCGAAGAGACCAACAAGATATGCCTCTGCCGCTTCTTGCAATGCTGCCACCGCTGACGATTGGAATCTCAAGTCCGTTTTGAAATCTTGGGCAGTCTCTCTTACAAGCCGGTGGAAGGGGTTCTCCATCGCATGTCTCTTCTCGGTCACTTATATATATTAATATGAGTTAGGTAGGTTGCATGTGTGCCCGTGTATATATACGGGGCAGCTGGGCTACATCTGTGCCTGTGTGAAGCTCAAAGGCATAACATCGAAGGGCGACAATTAATGGTTCTCAGGCTTGTCATATCGCTCATTGAAATTGTGCACCAAGGGTGACAATTAATGGTTCTCAGGCTTGTCATGTCGCTCATTGAAATTGTGTACCAGTAGAGAAGCTGTCAACATACCCGTTGACGGTCGAGGTATCTACGTATAATGGCAGGGAGGTTGTGTGGTAGGTTATGCGCTGAAGGAAGAAAATGATTTTGAGGGCAAGGCACTCTGTCATAGCCACAGAGAGCAAGAACCCCAACACGAGGAAATTTAGAAGTTCAACATCGAGTTGCATGGCGGGAGATTCGTAGAGGAGAAGACAAACTACAGGCTCCAAGCAACATCTTTGCATTCGGTCTTAGAATTGTTGTGGGTTATCCACACCAGGCCGGCGGTGGTTTTCAAGAGACGGACGGGGTGCTCAATCAACCAAATGACATGCTCAACCGGGTATCGAACTTCCGTTTCAGGAGGCTCACTCTGTTCCATCAAATCAGGTTGGGGATCTTCATCACGATCTGGTCGTGTTAGAACACGTTCTCCTTCATTGGAATAGGCATTTACGGCTTCATTAAGATCTCTCGCATGTGTCTGGAGTTTCTCTACGGCAGCTGCTTCAGATGCGCCCGTCATACTCATAAAGGTCTCTATTGCATCTTGCTGGGGCCGAGCCATCATTGATTAAGAAGGTAAAATAAATTAACAAACCGCGCTATAGAATTCGAACGACTCAGAATTCGCCCTGAAATTTCTGACTTATGGTCGATCGGAAGACGAATATTTTTTAAAAACCCAACGTTCCATCTGAAAATATTGGAGTTTTCGCGCAAAATTTGCGGCCTTCCTTTGAGTGAAAGCAAGGCAGAAATTTATCTATAAATTCAAGGGGAATCCAAAAATATTTGTGGCTCTGAATCAAGACCTGTCAGTTTGTAATTGACAAAGAGCTCAAATTCAGCGCTGCTGCTAATTATATATAATACCCTTCTTCTCCCCATCTTTTATTTTTGGCAGACGCTGAGAGAGCTCATCGCTGGCGGTGGAGTAGCAGTTGCATCGTTTTGCTTGGAGAATCTCGTCTTGTTATAGTTTACTATGATCTGTCTGCTCACATTCAGTAAGGTGTTCAAGAAGGTTCGTTTTGTGGCAAACCACCTGAACCGAGACAGTCTCTACGAAATTTTGTGCACTGGTGCGCAACGTTGGAATCTGGCCACTTGTCCAAGCAAACCAAATTTTGTTGATAGTAAATACTATTGTAATTCTCTGATTTAGAGTCATTTTGCATTTTGCTGGAATTTATGCATGTTGAGCTGTGTACACACACTTCAACAGTTTGGAAGTTTTTTAATCTTGAAGGTGGACGTTAGGTCACTGATCATTTGCTGACATTTATAAAGGATATTGCAGTGATTGTTGCTTCTTCTTCACTGGCTGATAGTTGTGATTAGTTTCTTTAACGTATAAGATAATGAAGAAAATGACCAGAATTGATGATGCATTACAGTTATTAAATAGTCTAATCTTTTCCACTGTTGATGAGATGGTAAAAGTCAGTAAGGAAACTCTTTTTAACATTCAAACTTGCATGCAAAATGCACAAGAAAATATTGATTTTTTGCAGCTTGAGACAAAGCTACAGCAAGAAGAATTAAAATAGACACCATTCTGAACCTGTTTTTGTTCAGAACATTGAGACAACCACCCATCAGGAGCATGTTAATAATGTTACAGTTCATTCAAATAAAGCAGCAGTTGTACATGCAGATGCAGAAACTCAGTCTGCACTTCCCAAGCTCATCATCAGACCTTGGGAACAGCTTGTCCACAACAAGCACAGAACTGGTCTTGGATATGACAAGGACTTGTCCTTTCATATTCCAGACTACTCAAAACCCATTCAGTTTCAGAGTGCTGGATTCATTAATGACAGTTCACCTGCTCCTCATGACAGTTCAGCTTCAGTTGTTCCAGACTCTGCCCCTCTTCCACAACAGCAACAACAACAACAAAACGTGAAATGCCAACACTGTGATCGAGTTGGCCATCTGAAAGATCACTGTTTTGATCTTCATCCATGTAAGCACTGTCATAAAACTAGCCATTCTTCACACAGATGCTTCAGTAACAAACGTCCTGCAAGAACAAAGATTCATCTAGGATGGATCGCTTCTTGGCAATGAGCATCAACAGCCAAGAAGATATTCCAAACACATGTCAGAACTTGTTCCAGAGTATTGAACAGTCTTGCAGTTGAGTTTTCTCCATCTTCTCACCTTGTATCTGA
>APFE030678903.1:5368-26181 GCA_000404065.3 Pinus taeda
ACATCAAAAGATTAATGACCTCATGCTTTAGGGGCAACTGTTATAGACATTTTTGGGCACTACAACCCCAATCATACATGTCCATAAACCAAGGGCTTCTAAGTCCCTAAAAGTGTTGCTTCACACCCTAAAGAAGCAAGGTCAGCTGATTACATCTTCTCCCAGAAGTTCTCCATGGAAAACTGCTCATAACTAGTCAAAATTGGACCATACAGATTGCTCAGTGCTAGGGGTGCAATGCATCTCACCTGCTCAGTGAAAAAAGTGCGATGCATACTAGATAACCCTTCTGTAGAGTGCGATGAGTGAGAATGGACAAATGACAGAGATAGTTTGCAAGGTGGATGAGCATGGAATCTTCCAGAAACTTCTCCTGTGACACTTGCCTCTCTGAATTTGCCCAGGGATGAGTAAGAGATCATGAATCTCCAAGTGGAACCAAGAACTATTAGAGAGAGGACACTAACCAAAAACCCAGCAGCTGACTCACCCCCCTGCAAACATCTATATATGGATCCCTCATCACAAAGATCCAGGAGGCTGGAATCTTGTATTTTGTAAGGAAGTGTTGTTGGTTTCTTGGTGGAACATCATAGTGTTGGGTGGTCTAAGCTTTTCATGAGGTGAAGAAGGGCTTTCATGCTGGGAGGATGATGTTGGATTAGATCAATGGGTTGTAATCCTCTTTGCTATTCTTTATATTAATAAAGCTATTTGAGTTTTCCTCCACATTCTTGTATGTTTAATGTTATATGCATTTGTGTGGTCAATATATATCTGGTCCTATGTTGTTTATGATTGTAGATCTCTGTACTTTGATAGTGTTATGCTGCTTTGACTCTACAGGTGCTCTCTAAAGCAAGGAAGGAAGCGGCAAAGATCTGTCAGAAGGGAGAGGAACCAAGCAAGGAACCAAGCGCAAGACTAAGGTTGGTACTCTGCTTCTCTCCTATCTACTTCTCATAAAGGAAAACGAGAATAACTTTAGTTTGTTTGTTTCTAAGATAGCTACCCGTCTTAGTGGGACTAGCAGCTCCGAGTGGACACTAGATTTCTTGATAACACACCTCTTACAATATGACTTAAGTAAACCAAAGAGGTTTTCCCAAATTCACATTTAGACATATTCAAATACAACATTCCCTTTTTCAAGGCATCTAGAACTTGCTTTACATGCTTGAGATGCTCTTCATGAGTCTTACTAAAAATCAGAATATGATTAAGTAGACTATGACAAAATCATCAAGGAATGGTCACAATACATCATTCATAACTATCATGAATGTAGCAAGTGCATTACAAAGCCCAAATGACATAGCTAACTTTTAAAACACTCATTTTTTGTCTTATAAGTAGTTTTCCAAATATCATATTCAACAATCCTTATTTGATGATAACTGCTTCTCAAGTATAACTTAGTAAAATAAACAACATCCTTTAACTGATCTAGAAAATCATCAATGCAAGGAAGAGGATAACAATTCTTTACTGTGATCTTGTTCAAAGCATGAAAATCCACACACATGTGACATTTACCATATTTCTTTGAGACCAAAACAATAAGATACACACAAGGATATTTACTAGGTCTTATGATCCCCTTGTTGAGCAACTCTTGAATTTGCGTCTTTATTTCTGTATTCTCCAAAACTGATATTCTATACATGCCAATATTCAGAAGTGGTGCATCCTGCTACAACTATATCTCATGTTGAATTCCTCTTTTTGGAGGTAACCCTTCAAGTTCCTGAAAGATCTTGTCATAAGTATTAAAAACTTCAACCAATTCATGCTTGAGTTTAGAATCACATCCTGAGAAAGATTCAGAATCAACAATATCTTTAGCGTTTATCATGAACAACACAAAATTCTTACTAGCATTCACAAACCTTTCATTGGTCCTGCACTAACAAGAGATAATTTAATATTTTTGCGATGTTCTCTAAAAATATACTCAATTCAATCTTTTAAAATATGATACTACTCAACTCAATCTTTTAAAATATGATACTTGTTCACGATGATATAATATGGATTTTCAATCATATAAATATGGACTCCCTAAGACAATCCCACAAATGTTAAGTGGTACAACATCAAGCTCAACTTCATTTATAAAATAAGCAATGATGAAAAATTTGAGTTAACATTTTCTTGTCACTTGAAATTTGGCATCATCACATACCAAACCCAAGGGGTAAGGTTTTTCATGAGGTGTAGTCTATAAATTAAGTTTCTTGACAATTACTTAAGAGATAAGATTGACTTGAGATCCATTATCAAATAGTGTATCAACCTTTGTATGTATTGTAATGACCCTAATATGAAAAAACTCACTTCTTTCTTTATCATTTTGAGATTCAATAGGCTTGCTAGAACAACTAGTACTTGCGTTAGGAGCTATACCTCTCATTCCCATGGTTGTGATTTTAGTTTCATCACCTAAATCTGATCCTAGATCTTGTTGAGTTGTAGTAGTAGTGTTTTGTTTCCCCTTGTTATTAAACTTCTTTGGTCTCAATTATGGATGTAATTTCCAACAATGGTCTTCATCATGGCCATCTTTTGAACAATGTTTTCAAGTGAGTTTCTCTCCCTCTTTCTTGACTGTATCATTCTTCTTTCCTTTGCCTTTAGCTTTCCTCTTTACTTTGTCTCCAGATTTAAATGGTTTCTTGTTGGACTCTTGAGGAACATTCTTGCCTCTTGATTCTAATTGAGTAGCTTGAACACATACTTCATCTAGATTGGTGGTTTTAAACATAAGTATATTATTTCTCAAATAACTATGTAATCCACCTATGTATTTAAGGAGAGTATCTTGTAAGATCAAATCAACACCCAAGATTAATGATCTTTTTCTAAATTCTTGTGTGTAACTTTGGAAATTATGAACTTTAGCTTGTCTAAAATTTTTCCAATCCATTATTGATTTTTCAATATAAGCTAATGGATAAAATTTCTTCCTTAATGCAGCTATAAAATTAATCCAAGAAGAGATCATTTTACCACTTTTCTTCAAATCATCTTTAGTTCGAGCTTCCCACCAAATAAGAGTTTCACCTCCAAAACAAAGAAAAGAAAGTTGGATGTTTGTGACATCATCATCATCGACACTACTATAAAATTCAATTTGATGAACTCAATTATCCAACTTTTTAGCATTTACTTCTTCATCATACATTGGCAATTCAAATTTGACATCAAGCTTAATTAAAGGAGACTTAGTATGTCCTCTTGGAGATGTTGGAGGAGTTGGTCTATGGGAAAAAGGAGGTGAGGATCGAGGTAAAGGAGGAGAACGAGGTAGAGGCTTTATCCCATCACTGCCATCACCTTTTGTTTGATTAGAATTTTATCCTTGCAACCATGTTATTCTTTCATTATACAACACTTTCACCATATTAGTCATATCAAAGAAAGATTTTTTGAAATCTCTCTCATCCTAAGACATCAATTCTTACCCTTTTCCTTCTTCGTGTGCCATGTATTTTAGAGTATTTGGTCTTCTTGAGCCAATTTTACAGTTAGGTTCTTCAAGTGCTCCATCTCCTCTTCTCAATCTAGACCTTGTAAGCATTCAAAAACCTTGCAAATTCTATCATGAAACCTTCACAAAAACCATGCTCTGAAAGAAAACTGATCCAAAAATGAAAGTGAAAGTTATATTGATTAATTTGCATGTTTGTTTATGTCCTTTTAAGCAACAAAGAAAAATTTCTAAGTGCACAAACATAAGATAATTTGTAGAAATTTACAGAAATGAGAGGACAAAAATGCAGCAAAAAACAAGAGCAAATTGTTAACAGAGTTCACCCATCTTGGGCTATGCTTTTGAGTCTAGCTTCCAATGGTGATCGCTTCATTAAAATTATCAAATCTTAATTATATCATTTTATAATCTTCAAATTGAAAATACTATGCTTCCATGTTGCTCAGAACTCTCAAAAACCCCCATTTAGGCTCTTCTTGAGCTCAAAAAGGCTTAAAATTAAGCAAAATACCCCACTTTAACCAAACTGGTTTGCAACTTGTAACTCAAAAGCTCTCGGCCTTATTAACTTAGCAACATAATTCATATATCCCAATTGGTGGGTGTGCTAGTTAACTCCTCGTAGGTTAGGGGTTTGATTGGCACCTGTCGATGTTCTTTGCGTGTTATAGTACTAATATTAAATAATAAATTTTTTAATTGGGTCATTAGCCACATGCCCTCCCCTGTTGTGGTTGCATTACAAGTGGTGGAACCATGGGTCATTGGCTCCATGCCCTACGCCCCCGCGCTCTGGTCACATTGCATAATCATATGGCTGGGGGCGCGGGTGGTAATTCCATGTGCTCGACCCCTCCTCTTCGTCGTCGACAGTCATATGCCACCTAATGAAAACGTGGGCTAAGTCAGTGGGGCGTGCCCACTGGCCCTCCCATTACCCCAACCATTGGATCTGTACTCAATAAGTATAACACCTAACCTGTTATCTTAGTTTAGCTTCAGAGTATAAGGCTCAATAGTTTTAAATTTTTTTTATTCAAAAAAAAAATTAGGCACACTAACAGTTGGGTTGTCAGTGATAATTCAAAAATATTAAATATGGGTGTTGACAGTTGGATGGTCAGTGAGGAAAAAAATTCAAAATAACATCAAACTAAAGGCAGTAACAGTTGGATTGTCAACGTTGATAAAAAAATATATATGTCAAGTTTAAAGCACTGATAGTTCACACATCAACAAAGGAGTGAGTACCAAGACAAGCAAGCGTTGGCCAAATAAACTATGTGACATGTCGTTTCATGATTTCACATTAGATTTGTTTGAATTTTTGCTGCCGATGGTAATAATAATTGTAAATTAGTGATATGATCAGTCCTTTTTGTATATGATTTATTTACTGCTTCACCATCACGTTTAATGATCTCAAGTTTTTATGAAAAGAATAATGTAGGGTTAATCCATTCTATTGTGTTATTCACCAAAGTAAAAAAAATAATTATCCTGCACATTCATGATCACATCCTACTCTCGCTTCCACTGCTTGTGGTTTTGGACAATGATAGTTATGGGAAAAAGTAACAAGTTGCACAAGGGGGAACCTAGGGACCTAATCTCCTTGAAGCATATCCAGAAATTCAAGAATGATTTTGGGAGGTTGGTTGGGACGAGTTCTTTTTCAGATGCAGTGGTTATCATAATGGGATTTCTCGATCCTTTTCTGAAGGGTTTGATGGTTAGGGGGTCAGTATTGGATATATTTCCTTCTCTATTACAAAGGAAGTGGTTACAAAGGCTATAAGCCTCCCTGTTGATGGAGAACGCTAGTTTAAAAACTGCATTTTGGCTGGAATTGACATTCGTTTTTTCTTAAAGGATGAGTATAAGGACAAACCATGGAATTTGGAGGTGAAGAGATCTTGGAAGAAGGACAAACCTAACCTTCTCCTTAGGATCACTCAGTCTTATTTCACCTATGTAGGACGTTTCAACATACTCAATAGGTATCATTTTCATTTTCTTGCTTACATTATTGGACAAGTAAGAATGAATGCTCTTTTTTTTACTAACAAGTCTCAAAAAGATGTCAGCAAGAGTGAGGCCAAAGCTCATGTATCATCCCACTTCATTTATCACAAGAGCCTAATCAAGATATTAATTGAAAACCATCTGAGGAAGGTTAACAGAACATGGGAGCATTTTCTTTTCTTGGGGATTTTGTAAAGTTTGTCTCACCTAAACCTAAGTACATGAGAAAAAGAAAAAGAATTAATAATCTTGTTGAACTCCCCACACCTTAGAGTAGGGGACATTTTCTGTCCAGACTATGAGTCAAAAGAAAAACATGATGATAAAACCTCCTCCTCTAGTTCCTAAAATGAAAAAGATATACACAAGAAGAAGTAGGACACTTTTGGGAAAGAAAAGCTTTTCCCCTCCTCATATGCCATCTCTTGAACATATTGAAGTGCTAAACCTAAGACAGAAGAAACATAAGCTACTAAGGAGATCACACTAGCTGAAATCTATGGGGGAAGAAGGCCTCACATTAGACCACTGAGCAATTTGATGTTGAAATTCAAGCTTAAACAAAACCCTGGCTTGGCACAACAATTTTTTGAGGTAGATGATACACTTTAAAGATATCTGGTCATAAAAAAAAAACCCACGAGTTATAGGAAGCCTAAGGGTCAAATCAGAGAGCTTAATGTTAAAGCCAATAAAACTAGGAGAAGGAGACAGGGTGAAGTTGATATTTTTTTGGAGGCAGCTAGTAGACTCAACTAAAACATTTACAGTGCAAAGTTTAGTTTTGCAAATTGCCTTTTGGGAGAATTTCGATGAAGCGCAGACAATTAATATGTCAGTGCTACTTTCGCTTCATTTTGGATGAGCGCTGACAGTTAAATTGTCAATGCAAATTTACCTATGCTTTGAGACATCATTGACATTTAATCTATTAGTGGTGCCCAGTTTTTCTCCCGGTTTGAGGTATGCCAATTAATCTGTCAACGCTCGGGAAATTACTAATTTTGAAGGAAACAAGGAGAAATTTACATACATCGTTGAAGGAAGGATTTATGTACCAGATTCCCTTTTTTGTGGATCAAGACCAAATTTCAAGGAATAAATTGCCATACCAAGCATGATGATGAAGCAAGATTTTCTAATAATATGGGTAGAACATCAATAATCAATTTTGATCCTTAGCTTCAGCCAAGTCTTTAGAAACAACATAGTTCTCAGATATGGAATATTAATATCTTGTCTATGATTGAACAATGTAATGTATTTAGTTTTAATTAGAGATTGTAAACGTGACTATGGTTTTGTAAGTACTCTATAAAGTTGATAATGAAAGAAAACCAATGGTTCCAAATTTGAGAAAGAATTGTAATTTGTGTATGTGCTTCGTTTATGTTGGTTAATCATAGGTGACTAGTGATCGGAAGAACGTAGTGTTCCAAAGCTAAGAATTCATGTATGTTCTAGTTTGTTTCTTGGTGAATGTGTTTACCTCTGTTATTTTCATTTAAATGCTTTATTATTCATGCTTGGATGAAGGTATTAAAGGTGAAAGTCATGTTCATTTTCACACTTTGTCTTTCCCATTCAAGTATCACTTTTCTTATCTAAACTGAACAAAATTCTTCTATCAAATCCTCTATTTTAAACAATTTTTTGTTATTTTCTCCTACAACTCTCAATAGTAAGGTCTTCTAAGGATATATAAACTATCTTTCTCTTAGCCTCTGTCACTACATCTAATGTTCTAGTCGTCGCTGATTTATTTACGATTTCTATGACTCCATGCCCAAGGATACACTTTCTTTGTCTTACCATCATTTCCAAAACCCTACTCAACTCATGATCTAGCCATTGTACTAAGGAAACAACCAACTGCTGAGGTGACACTCGGTAGTTGAATTGTAAAGGAGAGAGCCCTCTCCGGGTTGAAGGGGCTAGCCTTTCGCCCTAAAGTTAGTTTTAAAGGGTTATCTTAGGGGTTTTACCTTTACAACCAAGGGGAAAACTTGTGAGAGATAACATGACCCATGATTTAATAAGTTGTACATGTGGCATGTTGGGTAGGTGGTTGTTTCTTTGAAAGTGTGGTCGATTCCACTAGAGGCTAATTAGTCTATTAACAAATTTTTAGCACCAATAATAGGGCCACTTGGTAGCCTCTCATAGGGCCATGTGGTGCCCTCTGATTGGACCACCTCACCAATGTATATCGTTAGTTCAACTGTTGCATGCCCTCACATGATTGGTCCACCTGCCCTTCGTACAACCCAGTCAAGATATGACATTAGCACCATGTTTGTGTACAGACTGTCATGTTAGCGTCCATACCCCGCACAATCAACTCTGCAAGTTGACCCTTTTACTATTCAGCCAAAACTTCCAAACATGATAACTTGCTCATATGGCATCATATTGAGGTGATTCAAGCATCATTGGAATCATAACGATGATCTCTACAATTTGGCATTGGTTTCAGGAGATTTTGAGCACTTTGATTTTTGAGCATTTTCTGGAACACTTGGATCAAGCATGGATCTTCTACAACCTCCTATGTTTTTGGTAAGAAATTTGAAATATTCTCTTTTAAAATCGAAAAATTTCTTCAATGTAAAGAGTTGATTGAGTACTGGTCTAATAACCCATGAAGTTTGTGATGCTTTTGTATTAGATCTTATAAACACGCATTGGATGAAAAGTGTTTATGCAGGGTAGGAAAAGCTACATCTTCCCAAAAGGCATGGAAAATCGTGGAAGAAAAATTTTGTTTAAAGGAAAGTGGCATGCAACAACAAGTTGTATTACAGTCTGTTAAAAAATCAACAGAGAATTTAGCCACAAATCTAAGAGTTAATGAGCAAGACTCTAGGAAGAAAATAGAAATTGGAGAATTTGTTCATATGGATGAAGAAGATGCAACAAATATTGAAGAGAGAGAATTTTGTTGAACACACACATGGCAGCAACAACATAGGAAAGATAAACATGAGAGTGCGTTTATTATTAACAAATGATATACATTTATAGTACATGGTGTGATTGTTGGGTTCCACATCCCAAGGTCTCTTGGACTTCCTTAGTCTATTTGGCTTCCACACTAACCCTTAGAGGATTAGGTTTCCAACATTCCCCCCTTTAATCTGAAGGGTTATGTATGAGTCCAAGAAGAGAGTTATAATACAAAATGTGCAAAAATGCATGGCAGCACTAGGTTGAATGTGCTCTTTGAAATGTTGGTATAAAGGGTAGTGGTTTAAGGATGACCACCAACACTGGAACGCTTAGTGCAGTTCCCAGAACTCTTCCAAGTCTGGCATGAAGCTCAAGTATTCTGCTAGAGGAAGTGCTTTTGATGTTTTGAAGAGGGAAACCTTCAACCATGAAAGGGAGGTCTCACCCCGCATAAAAGGGAGAATCTCAACCTGAAAAGGGAGGTCTCAACCTGTGATGGTTTAAGTATTACCACCAACTCTGGAATGCTTAATGCAATTCCTGGAACTCATCCAAAACTGGCAAGAAGATGAAGTCTTCTACTAGAGGAAATGTCCCCAATTCTATTCCTGGAACTCTTCTAAAACTGGCAAGACGTTGAAGTCTTCTGTTAGACGAAGTGTCCCAAATTCTTTGAAAAGGCATTACCAACTGAAGGCATGCTTAGGGGCATCTTTGTCTCCGGCTACAACTCTAAAAATAGTGTGGCAGGTTGTGGCTCAGGCTCGCTTGATGTGACTTTGAAGCTTGTAGATGACCGTCATTTCCCCCCTTGTCACATACAAGGTGAGATGATGGAGAAAACTCAACTGCAAGACTGTTCAATACTCTATAACAAGTTCTGACATGTGACTGGAATATCTTCTTGGTTGTTGATGCCCATTACCAAGAAGCGATCCATCCAAGATGAATCTTTGTTCTTGCAGGACGTTTGTCTCTGAAGCATCTGTGTGAAGAATGGGTGGTTTTATGACAATGCTTACATGGATGAAGATCAAAACAGTGATCTTTCAAATGGCCAACTTGGTCACAGTGTTGGCATTTCACAATCTGTTGCTGTGGAAGAGGGCAAAATCTGGAACAACTGAAGGTGAACTGTCATGAGGAGCAGGTGAACTGTCATGAATGAATCCAGCACTTTGAAACTGAATGGGCTTTGATTAATCTGGAATATAAAAGAACTTGTCCTTGTCATATCCAAGACCAGTTCTGTGCTTGTTGTGGACAAGCTCTTCCCAAGGTCCGATGATGGCCTTGGGAAATGCAAACTGAACTTCTGCATCTGCATGTAACTTTGTTGCTTTATTGGGTACTAAATCTGAATGAACTGTAACATTATTGACTTGCTATTGATGGGTTGTTGTCTCAATGTTCTGAACAAAAACATGTTCAGAATGACGACTCCATTGTTTTAATTCTTCTTGCTGTAGCTGAGATTCAAGCTCCAAAAATTCTATCTTTTCTTATGTATACTACAGACAGGTTTTAATACCACAGAGAGTGTGCTTGCTGATTTTCACTGTATCATGATTATTAGAATGCATCAAAGTTTTCAAGAATTCTAATACTTCAGTAATTTGAGCCATATTCTCCATTGTCAAACTGATCATAACTATGACCCAATGAGTAAAAGTAACACCCACTCATAATACAAAAACACAACAATATCCTCTATTAATGTGCACCTATTGACCAGTGTTCAACCAGTAAGCACCAATTACTCTTATGCAGCAGCCGAAGTAACAAGGAATCAGTGCATATATATGTAGATTGTGTTTGTATCCCTTCGACCTCCAAATCTATAGGTTGCTTGTATTTTGCATGACACACAAGCACCAGAAAATTATGTTACTTGAAAAATACTGCAAGTATACAAACTTTAAGCTTTCTTGAAATGCCCTTCCATGTTTGACCGCATACTGACTCTTTCAACTTCAACATAGCATGCCCTTTCAAGAGCCTTCCAACCATGCACAGCTTTCAAAATTACAATGTATAGCTATTGCAAAAGAACTATTTAACATTGTATTCACACCATTCACCGCAGCCACAAACAGTGGTAATGAAACAGTGATATTAACAACAACACATGAATCAATACACAATACAAAGGGTCTGACTTCTTTGACTCAACTCACAATATATAGTTTCAGAGAACATCCAAGTTAGGCAACAAACACACAAAGAATGAGACAATGCGGCATATGCTCAAATAGAGTTGGTGTGGAGCATTATATGTCGGGAGGAGGTAATTGGGGAAACGCAGTTGAAACAATACCAACAAGGAAACATATTTGAAACAATACGATGTATATGAATAGTGTTATACTTATGGACAGTGTTCAACAACGTATATAACTGGACAACTTTAATGTATATAACCTGGAGCAGCCTTCTTTGCAACTGGCTTCTTTGCTGGGGCAACTGGTTTAGCAACCTTGGCTGGCTTGGCAGCAGGAGCCTTCGTAGACTTGATGGATGGAGCAATGTGATACCAACAACTTATCAACAAACAGTGTGAGTATTTTGGCTAAATGATGACCCTCTAGTTCGCCATGGAGCAACGTTCAACAGATACCAACATAGGACACTAGCATAGGAGCAACATACCAATGAAAGGATTATTCCGGGAACTGCATCAAGGGATCATCATTTTTTTCTTCTCTTTGTTCAAGTATACTATGACTGCCATTGTTAACCCAAAAGGACTCCCATCAAAATCAACAACTACTGCTTTTGAAGAGGAATCATAGTCGTTTCAATCACAGGCTTTGCCAAATCCATTGGAATAAACTTGAAACCCCATTGCTACATTCCAGCATCGAGCACTTCTAACACTAAGTTTTGGATCTATTGGGAGTATCCACAGAAACACGTCATACATACAATAGTCGATTCACGCCTATTTCTACTCCAACTCCTACTCCGAGCATATTATTTTTCTATCTCCTCCGCAATCCGGCAAACTCAAAATCAAAATCTCAAATATACAGAACTTGTGATATCTCATTTAAATTGTGATATCATCGATTCAGGTTGGTTTGGAAATCGTAATCAAAATTTACAATTTTGTATGGGCGAGATTTTTGATACCATGCATCAAGCTAGTTTCAATGCATATTAGAAAACAACAACACAATAATATATATCGGCATAATACGTTGAAATAATTCATGCAGGGATACAACAAAAGCAAGACAACAGACAGTTTGTCTCCCTGTAATGAGCTACTCTGAAAACAGATAGAAATCTTAGCCTGAGCTTCTTGAGCTAGTTTAAAAATCTGATTTCCTTTTGTTGTTCATGAACCTTAATCATGGCCATTTTGATACAAATCCCTGCACTTAAAAATGGTTCGCAAATTTAACTCTTAAATCCTCACAACGTCCATTTAAATCCGTCACAAAGCCCCAACAACCGATGTTGTCAATGTTGTATCTAGAAAACATCAAATTTCAAGTATAGAAAAGTGTTTCCAGAAGTTACTGACTTTCGCTTCCTCATTCCTTCTCTCAGGAAAGAGTTTACTGCACAACTAGTACAAACACCTAGAAAATAATGGAGAACGGGAAAGGCACAACCTCTTCCCCCGGTCCAGCTAATAACTCCTCTCAAGAATTTTGGATGCAAGAAGACACCGCAGAAATTCTAAAACGAGCTTGGAGAAATGAGAATGCTTCTCAAGAAATTCTCACCTTCCAAGCAGCCAGGAATCTTGAGACATCAACATATTCCACTCAAACAATACAGGAGGCCAATACTTCTGACATTGTGAAATGCAGTGCATGCAATTTTCCCCCTGCAATTTATGACTGCTACTCCACTCCAAGCACTAATCGCTACTGTTAAAATTCGTCTTCTGTTCAAGTTAACGTTTGTGCCTCCAGGAATTGTAGAAATGGTAAAAGGCATCTTGGAAGTAGTCAAATTGGCGATTCAAGATTCAAGCAACACTGCAATTCTTCCAATAATTGTTGTAAATCTAATAAGATCGGAGTCAATCAAATCAGTGATGGAATATCGCTGGATACATTCAAGAAGACTTAGACTTAATAGTGTACAATGAACCTATTTCTAAGAACGAATCATTCTACATTCACTGTCATAGGATGACTGACAAAATGAGTGGCATCAATTTTTTTTATTTTTATTTTTTTTATCCCATTCTTAACACTAATAAGCAGAAAGGATGTAACGGTTCCTTCAATGGGTAATGGTGACAGCGTGCAACAAGAATAGTAATCACAATTTTGATACGCAGGAAGGCAAAGTGCTCAGGAGCGTCACGTATGCATGGAATGTTATAGGTAATGAAGACCAGGCTAGCACTATTCAAGGCAGCTCAGACCAGCTGCGCAGGGAATAACAATGTGCCATTTTTTTTTCTTTTCACCTAACGCGTAAACTATGAGGAAGAAAACTACACAAACCACACATCATGGCTCCGTTACCATGTTAAACACACACATGGCAGCAACAAAATAGGAAAGATAAACATGAGAGTGTGTTTATTATTAACAAATGATATACATTTATAGTACATGGTGTGATTGTTGGGTTCCACATCCCAAGGTCTCTTAGACTTCCTTAGTCTATTCGGCTTCCACACTAACCCTTAGAGGATTAGGTGTCCAAAAAATTTCAAGCCTTTGTGTATGCAGTAGAGAAAGAGCATATAAGTGATTGAGAACTCCATGGTAACGTGGATCATGAAGATGATGATGGCCTTTTTGCATAAGAGGTTGAAACATTTAAATTTGAGAATGACACACAGATTTTTTCATATGAAGTAATGGTTTGCACAACTAAGAGTGCATCTCTCGTGAATTCAATAACAATTGAAGAACTTGGTGAAGTTGAAATTGTTAATGAGCACATGCATGCTCAGATATCCCACCATAGAATGGATGAAAATTATGTTGATGACATTTGTGGTCTACTTTTTTAAATAGGGATTGATGGTGGCAATATGGAAGGTGTCATTTTTTTTATGAAGAATTGGAGGTTGAACTTGTCATTGTAGCAGGAAGTTATGAAGCAAAAGTTGGGACTTCTAATGAAGCAATGTGTAATCTAGAAGAAAAAGTTGGAATTACTTATGAAGTGGTGTGTAATCTAGCAGAAATTGACGATCAAGAAAAGGATGAAGTGATTCAAGAGTTTTTTATGAGAATATCCAATAACTGACGATCAAGAAAAGGATGAAGTGATTCAATAGTTTTTTATGAGAATATAAAATAATTGCATAACAATGGAAGATTATCTTAATGCACTTGAAGAGTCTGAGAAGAAAAAGGAAGAGATGACAGAGGTAGAGAAAAAACAAAAATCAGAGAAAGCTCTCACTGCAGTGCATAATGAAGATGTTTTTAACATTGATTTTGAGTGTGCAGATAAACATGACAACAATCCAATTATAATTATAGCTAAAAGAGAAGATGAAGAAACAAGCGTAGGAAAGGACATGGAATTTTTTGAAGATGAAGAAGAAAACATTGAAATAACCTTTCAGCAATGGAGTAAAAAAGAGATCAAATATTGCTATCAAGAAATATGGTAGAAAGAAGATCATAAATATGAAGCGCAGAAGTTCACATTTCGAAGATGAAGACTTGTGGTAGCAGCCCATGAGTGAACGAATCTTTGAAGAGGAAGTTGTAGAAGACATACTTAGAAAGCTTAAATTGTTTCTTAGAACAAATACAAGGGAAACCAAAGAAAAATTGTGATAGCAACAAGTGAGAAATATGGAGCTTACAACAAGAAAGCACAACCAAGAATGAAGTAGTTTCGAGGGTATAGAATTTGGAAGAAACTAAAAAGAAAATCCAACATTTTAAAAGTTTTGAGTCACTCTCAGCTTAGTTGAGAGTTACACCAACATATATGTTTAAGTTATGATTGAATCAATTTTTTACCGTAAACTTAACATCAATAGTTGAGTCATGATTAAGTTAAGGTTGAGGTGGTAAGCAAGGAAGAGCCTTAGATATAGTAATTACTCACAAATGTATGCAATGGATAAAGAGATGAATTAAGTTAAGAAAAACAATTAAAGTCTAATATTAGAAATTAAATCAAGTTTGAGTTTACATGACATAAAGTCGACTTGAATTTCTATATTTAATAAATTTGGTGTTTATATACTTATGATTAAATATTGTGAAAGACAAAAATAGAAAAAAAAAATTATGAATAGAAATTTTTAATGTATGAGAACAGCGTATGTATCTTGTTTGTCTCTCCTCTAACGAACAAAATTAGTATGCTGATTTATATCTAGGTCTAACCAACAAAATTTACTCATAATATTTGTGAAATAACCAAATATAAATACACTGACATTGAAACTTTTGCACTCATCACCCTACATCAATAGTTATTTCCCATCAATTCTTAAACAATTTCGCTACCCATAGA
Source organism: Pinus taeda (assembly GCA_000404065.3). NCBI lineage: Eukaryota > Viridiplantae > Streptophyta > Pinopsida > Pinales > Pinaceae > Pinus > Pinus taeda. The sequence goes on from APFE030678903.1 coordinate 20,295, forward strand.
TCAAGAAGAGATAGAGAAGGCAAACGATGAAGCAAATTCGTCACTGTCCTTTAGCGTTTGAGCTGCTACGCAATAAATACATAGATGACGTTCCGTCTGATTTTTCTTCTTCCGTTGAAACTGTTGAGCCAGCTAAGGGAAAGGAAGCGCTCCTTTTGTATTGAGAAGATGGCTCATCTTCATCTTCACTGTCTAGCCACAAGTCGGGAAAGGAAGCGCTCCTTTTATATTCAGAAGATGGCCCACCTTCACCATCTGGCCACAAGTCGAAACCCCATTTGTAGCATTCTAGGTTTGCGAGGGACCCACTTTCATTAACAAGATCTTCGGTCATTGTCTGGGCCAATGTGTCGCACTCCTTTCTTAAATCCTCTTCAGCTCTGCACAGCCACCAGTACATGTCTTCTCGGTCTCCCCACCTGCCAATAGTTTGATAAAACATTTTTGAGAAAGTCCAATTACTAAACAGAGTTTGATAAATTTATTTTCACCCGCCTCCACTTCAAAGCAAACCAACATGGACATTTCTTCGTTATTAAACGTTCATAATCTTTTATATAAAGGAAAGCGTTTGCATATAAAAATTTATAAACATCACTATTGTTAACATTAAAGTGTAAACATACTCACCTGCCAAATGCAAATTTCGACGGATCAATTGCCGAAGAGCAGGTGATGGAGTATCTCAGTATAACTACTATTGCTCCACACTTCATCCGTCTCCACAGCTCAGTCTTTTGATTAAACTGCTTAGAATATTGGGCCAATCTAAACATCTCATCTAAAATAGACAGCCACACAATTTGGTTGTGAGGAACATCTGCAAATCGGTCGGAAGGAATAGTTTCGAATCGCTCCAAAAGATCCGCAACCGCAAGAAGACCTGCAACAGCCCACTCTGCCATTCTTATATCCTTCACCAGACTCTTAACGACGGGGTAGAGTGCATCTTCTTCAGAGTGACGAGAAATGACCTCTTTCTGAAAAGCATAAAAGAAAATTTTAGATTCAATATTTTGGCATAGGAGCTCCTACAATGAATTTCATGTTCCAACTAAAAAAATAATCAAGGGTCGTCAAATTATGGAGAGGTTTAATACGCACAACCCAATCCTCGTTTTGTTCCTCCGACAGGAAATTCTTTAACCTACACAAGCCTCTTGAAGTCGGCCAAGTCACCCTTGGCGGTGACCTCTTTTTCCCCTCCTATGACAAATAAGAGATGCAAAATATCATTAGGTTAATAAAAAAAAAAAAAAAATGATTTAGAAAATTAAGGATAGATGATGCGAAAGAAAGCAATCCACCTTGTTGACTTTGCAAAGCTGATAAAGTTGCACTCCCCATAGGTGAGATATGTAGTCTCTCAAGGCATCGAAATAGACATCCGCATTTTGTTGCTCAACGGCTGAAGCGGACGCTGTTTGCATTTTCCTAATAAGGCTGCTGTCCTCATCATGCATTTCTTTTCCTCCCTGCTTCAACATTGAGTTTATCAATCGCTGTACTTTATCTCTCCTATCTTCGTGGAAAATCGAGGAGATATTCTGTCCTTTTAAAGCTCCAACCATTTTCCCCACCTTGTCGAAGAAGGTAAAGGATCCGTTATCAAGGTAGGCTGTACTCTTAAATAGAAGAGAATGTAAAATAGTTTTCAGTTCACACAATTGCTCGTCACTTTGGTCCATTCCATTCATTTCTTCTTCCAAATGGCGAAGACGCATTATAAATCTCACAGTTTCATGCCTTGATAAAGACGTCCCTTCCATCTCACTTGTATTTTCCCAGGGATGATAATATTCTCTGGAGGTATTTTCCAAGGGAAACTCTCTCAGTTCATGGATAAAATGAATAAAGTGAATGCTGTCCCTGAACTGCTCCATTGCACTCCGCATAAACAATTTCACATCATAAGAACTCCCGTGAAAGAAGCATATAAATTTTCCTTGACGCATTAGGCTTTTCACCTGGTCAGAAACAACAACAAAGGCAAAAATACGATTCAAATTCAATGACCAGTCATTTATTAATCATTATTTTCCCTTCCATTTACATTTATATCATGATGGCAATATATATAATAATAAAACAAATAAAATTATTTACCTGGACGGAGACACTTTCCAAGTGGTTGAAAAGGAACTCCAAAGTCGACATATTCTTTAGTTGTTGCCATTCATTTTTTCTTACTTCTTCAATTTTTCCCAACGTAGTAAGAGGAGCGTTTACTCCCCATCTCACCTGATATGATTCACTTTCTAAATACTTAAAAAAAACCTTAAACACCTCTCCCCTATCCCTCATATCCCCCGGGGATATAGGTGGTCTATAAATAGTGATTCTCCCGTTTGGATCTATGATCCAATTTATACTTGGATACCATTTTTCACATGCATCACCCTCTTCCCATCCAGTGCACTGTTTATCCACAAAGTACTGGACTTCCTTTGTTATTGCCGTCCATGGATTTTGGAGGACAAGCCAAGGAACTCTTGAAAACTGTTTATATACATCGAATACAAAAGGTCTCTCTCTTGGCTTCACAAGAGGAATTGAAATAATTTCAAAATTATGTCTCTCTTTCTCCAGACTGTACATCTCCTCCAAAGACGGAAGACGAATGTCATAAAATAATGACTCGGGAGGTCTCATTTCTAAAAGAATAGTTTTGCCTTCCAATTTGTCGACTGCACAAGTAGCTTTCACTTCGGAGTTTGCCGTTGGATCCTATAATGGGCAAGCCAAAACGAGCAGAACGATGTAAACGAGGCAAGGAAAAAATGTAATTTAATTACTATTAGTTGGTAAATTTCAATGCCCAAAACAATTGTAAAAATTAAATTTATATTAAATTATTAGTATTATGTAGAAAGATCAATAATTTATGCCTATTTATGATTATAAATTGTATCATAAATTTTTTAATATTTAGATTACACTCAATTTTTTACAATATTCGTGGCATATAGGGTTTTTCATATAATAATATTATTGGTAATAAAAATTTTTAATGTATTTAGATGGTACACGATCCATTGTTTACAATATCGTGGCATAATATAGTCGTTGTAACTTGATATTACATATACCTTCCAAAATTTTAAACTTCAGAGTTCTATTAGTGGTCAATGATACTGAATAATGATTTGTGCTTAATTCATTATAAATATTAATTAATAAAAAATATGATGAGACCTCACTTTTTGAACGTTAAATTTCTGAGAAATTACAATTTTAATATATTAATTATATTTATTCCTATTATTATATAGCATGGATAAGTGAACTAAATTTCAGAAATATTGGTTTGAAAATATTAAATATTGGTTTGAGTACTATTATTTTTATATTAGTTGTTTACATCTAATGAATTATTTAATAATAAATATTAGCACATTTAAATTACATAAAATAATATATTATATAGTTAAGAGTAAATATTCTTAATAAATGGTACAATTAGAAAATAAACGTTTTGATTAATAACAAAATGATGCTACAATGATGACGGCAACAAAATAAGTGAGAGCAATGAGTTAAATAATGTTGACAACTGTAAAATGGAGTAAAAATTTGGTTTAGTGAGATAGACATGACGTGATTAGAATTGGTAATCAAAATTAACTCAACTGGATTCTAAGTTCGGGACATCACACGGGAGCACACGCCCATTGGATGTTCCTAACCTACCTACATACATTAATGGGGATAATGATGTTAAAGGCATTCATACCTGTTGTACTGATGACTCATTCTTTTGAAACACGGGAGTCCTTTCATCCCCGTCAGGTGCAAACAATTCTGTCAACAACTCTATATTACTGCTCTCTTTATCCGTGTCTGCTTGAAGCTCCTTCAACCGTAGGTATCTCTTACAGTTACTCAGCACAAATTCCTTCATTTCATCTTCTTCCAAAAATCTCCAACAAGGGCGATATTCATCCCCCACCTGCATCCTTGTATCAATCTGAAGATAGTTATTAGCCCTAAATTTATCTGGTGCTAAATTTAATGTCAAGTACACTTTTTCAAGCATCTGGGTGGCACGAGTTGTCGGCACATCGACAACAAATATATTATCCTTGACTTTTGTGGAAAAGTTATCAAAATCTGGACCAATATAAATTACTCTTATCTTCATTTCATCTATCATCTCTTCAATGATGGACCGCTTCCGGAGCTGCCACGTGACAAGGATGAGGGTGTTTGGTGGAAGATGAGATAGATCGAATTGGTCTTCTCGTCTATTAGTAAGCAGGCCATCAAGTTCCAATAAAAGACTCTTTTCTATGTTCTCCTTTTCAACCCTGGAAATTGACAAATCCTGAAAGAAAAATGTGAAGTTGTTATGGTCCATATTTATTATAAAAGTTAACATAATGCATGCACTAACAATGTTGGTATCAATAAATACTGATGGGTGGTATCATCACCTGCCCTGAAATAACTGTAAAGGACCATGATCCACCTCCATCTCTCTGAATTTCTGCCCACCTGTCCACCAACTGTTTGCTTTCCTTGATGTGCACAACTTGTAATCTGTTCATCTTTACCACGTGGTCCATAGATTTTCCTTCTAGGTTGTCGCACCCACTCAAATCAAGATGTTGCAATGAGCTTAGGCAAGGGAAATCTTCAGGCAGTTTCTCTAAATTGTAGCAGTAACGCAAATCTAGATTTTGCAAGGAGGAGAGGCAGTGGAAGTCATTGCATAGCTCTCTAAGCTCCTTGCAACCTCTAAGATCCAACACCTCCAAATTTTTGAGTTGACCAAAACTTTCCGGAAGCTTCTGTAGTGATCGACACCCACTGAAGAGCAGCACTTTTAGACTTGCTAATTGACCAAACCGATCTGGAAGCTTCTCTAGCCTTTTACAATCTTCAAATGAAAGATTTGTGATAAAGGAGAGGTTGCAAAGCCCATCGGGTAGTTCAGTTAGAGTCGAACACCTTGACACACCCAAGGCTCGCAATAGCTTCAACTCTCCAATGCCTTCAGGAATACTTTTTAGTCGATAACAATCATCTAAATTTAATTCAACAAGGCTTGTTAAGTTTCCTACGCAGGGAGGGAGATTTAATAGGTTTCTGCACAATGACAAATTCAATAATGTCAATGATGAAAGTTTCGCGGCACTGTCTGGAAGTGCCTCTAAACTCCAGCAACCATCTAGATAGAGTTCTCGCAGAGAACTCAAGGATCCGAAATCAACCGGCAACTCAGTCAAACTTGAACAACCGTCCATTTTCAATATCCTTAAAGACTGAAGCTTTGAAATTGAATCCGGCAGCTTCGTAATAGATGTGCAGTTTGAAAGAGATAGCTCATGCAACCCTTTTAGTTGATCTCCCAGATATTTTGGCAGATTTTTCAACCTTGAAAAGTTGAGCAATCGTAGTATTCTCAAATGTTCAAGTTTTTGAAGATCATTGGAATAGATTTGAAACGCATCGGAAAGTAATGTTCCATCAAATTCCATGTGCCTCAAACTTGAAGGCATCTGCAAGTTATTCAACTGATACGTCACAATCGTATGAATCATTAAAACTAGTAAAACAATTTCTTACGTAGATTCAATTTTCCAGGAAAAATGAATGGGGAAATAGCATCACTTGCCTGGGATAGCTTCAACTCATGTTTGGGTTGATAACTGAGGTACCTCAATTTCTCTAACTTGGACACATCATGAAACGGAAGCTGCCGAACTTTCGCTTCAAAATATACCAACTCCTTAAATGTTTCCCTGCACTCGCCCTCCACATTTGCCAGATCTCCAAGTCGAAGAACTCTCAATGATTTAGACATTAAGTCGAGTGTTGCTGCAGATATTTGCAAAGCATCTGTGTTGTCACTTATCCAAATGCCTTTAATCCCTTCAGCACCCTG